>NQII01005695.1:9363-111286 GCA_002778355.1 Clitarchus hookeri | reverse complement strand
GTGCCCTAATGGACAAGATGGTGTGTATGAGTCCGCTGGACAGACACTGAAATTTATTTAATTTCAATTAATAACAGTGAAATCTTTACCCATGAGTGCTACGTGAAAATGTAAATATATAGGTTAGGAATATTAACTTTACAATTACGGCATTAAATTTATACATATTAATATTTAACCCACAAACTATTTCTTTTCAGCTATAACCAACATGTCCCTTCAAAATCCGTTGTTAATTCTTACGGACTTTTAACAAATTATTAAAATTTATTGAAAAAATATACTTAAAACTTAAAACAACCAATTTATATAGTGCTTCAGTGCTAAAAGCAAGACAAAACCTTTTTCCATATACCATTTTTTTATAACCAATTGAACATGTAACTCCTAGGGTGATTTTTCAAAGGTTCTTTTCAAAAGTATCGAAGATACCGTGAATGGATTATATACATTATTTGATGATGTGCTCGCAGGTCACAATGCCAGTCAAAATTTACTATTCTACTGGAGAACAAAGGCTTTCAGGTTCACATTTGTGCAAAAAAATTCTATTGTCACTGTGACCTGCAAGCACATCATCAAATAGTGTATGTCCACTAAACTGTCAAAATTTAGTGAGCTTACACGAAACAGAGTATGCTTTGATGTTGGATTCATTTCGACACTTCAATGCTCGATTCCAGTACACAATTCCGCTATCGAGGGTTCAAAATTTGGCTTTAGGCATTCCGATAGCAGAATTACGTAATTTCTCTAGAGAAATAACAATGATAGTTTCAAAAATTAGGCCCTTCTACTCGGTTTGACTGGGAGCCCTTAGTACACTTTGCTGATTTGAGGAATATTTGGCTCACGTCGAAAAGTCCCAAATACGCATTGATGATTTGTTGACTTTTAAATTAAATACCATGCGTTTTTCTTAATAAAAAAAAAAAGATATTTTTAGGCAAAATAATTAATTTTTGAAGTGATTTTGGGGTTAAAATGGGATTAAAGTTATGATGTCACATAATGGCCGCCACCCGAGGTCATTCAACTGCTGCTCAGCTGCTCTTCATGATCACATGGTTCTGCACTAGTACATTGCAGCATTATCAGTTAGTAATCTGCACGCAAAAAAGAAAATTATAATGTTTACATTAGGTTTGCACTTGCTGGACTCTATGTCAGGCCATGTTACAGTGTGAATTGCAGTGATTGGTTGGGGGGAGGGGTTACGACAAAACCACAGATCTTATCAATTGTCCTGCTGCTGCGTGTATGTGATCATGTGTATTACCCATCTGTATCGCTACCTCTACAAAACTTAAGTACTTCATGTTGTTTCCTGTGTGTGCTGTTTTTATTGTCCATCAGCGTATTATACCAAATATATCATACTGTGTGTCAAGTTAAAAAGAAACGACTGAAGTACTTTCCTTGCATTTATGTAATTGGGTGAAATCCCCATGGTTATTGAGAGATCGAAAAATACCTTGGGCCGCCCCTGTTCAGGTTTTAAACAATTGCGGAGACCTCCAATTGAAAATGTGAGAGAACCTGTGGCAGGCCAACAACTCTTGAGTTCTGTAACTCAACTCCACAGTTCATTGTTCAGGGTGCTACTGTGGTGGATTTGAATCCCGTCTTAATCAGGCCACTAAAATGGTGGCTGAGATGTTGAGAGAGTCATTGTTCTCGCAATGTGCTTATCGTGTCGAACCAGATCACAGCAAGTACCAGAGTACAAGTCTGCCAGAAAGGTAATAGGAGAAAACTGAAAGTATGCATTCTTCTTTGTGGGAAGGAATGCACTGACCGGAAATATCTGAAACCTTTGAGATAAAAAAAGGAAGTGTGAAATGACACGTTGAGGTGAATTGAAACAGAGGGAATGAGGAAGTGGTCCAAAAATTTGGACAAATTTTAAGGACTAGATGGTACAAACAGCGATTTAATTTAATTGTTACTCCTTATGTGTTAAAAGGTTGCAATTATGTCAATTTTTTACCCAACAGGTTTATGCAAATGGAGCAAATTTTATAACACATGAAACTATCACTAGTGCTCTAAGGCATTCGCTGATAAAAACCCCAGAAGGTGTCAGAATCGAAGAATTTATAAGAGTAAGTAAATTATATCAAAATAAATTACATGCAGTCAAGGGATTTGAGACAGTTAAACTTAACACATACTGTGTATCTAGTGAAAATATTTTCTAAACTGACAATTTCACAAGAAAGGAAAATACAACATCCTATTATTATAACAATGCTAATACAAGAAGCCTTATTTAATAACATGCACATTGTTGTTATTTCTCATTACTAAGCTTTAAACATGTAACTGTGATGTGGGTTTACGAGTTTTAAAGTTCTAGCCATCTGAACTTAAATTTAGTTGTTAAAAAAAATAAAGAATGTTTTATAGTGTTTTTTTGTTACACGAGCAACTAGTTTTGATCTGCTGGATGTTCCTACAACCCTCATTGCAGGACATAGCATTCATAGTGATGAGGAAGCTGGATGTGGATCGGGATAACCAAGTGTCACTTGACGACTTTCATGAGACAATTGCAAAGCAGCCACTGATGCTGCAATGTCTTGGTCCTTGTCTACCCTCCAACAGTGCTGTTGAAGCTTTCCTCGCTACATTCACCCCTTACTTCCGACAAGGACACGACCTCTAGCACATGTACCTGCAAATCTCTGCTGCCACAAGCTTGATTTGTGAAAATGCCATTATAAGTGCTTGTTCATTACATGTGACTGAAGCTATGGAATAAACATTTAGCAAGACTTTACTGGTTGTTGTATCATTATTTACTCGCACCTTCGAAAGGTGGTTTTATTCCCATAAAATGGGTAAAAAAAAATTAAGGCACTGGCTTTAAAACGTAGTTAAAATTCAACATATATTTGTTGTGTTAGTAAAGATATGCTGCTCTGAAAGACAACATGTATCACACATAAAGTTATAAAATTTTGAGTTGTAATAGCACAATGACCAAATCAATAAATTCTGTGACAGAGCCTATAACTTTATTTACATTTTCACCACCTTAATTGACGCTAAACTAAATAAAATTGCACCAAAATTGCATGGTGCTCTAACTGCGCCAATACAATTAAATAGCTAAACCTAATGCACCATCCACATTGTTATGACCTTATAACAACAGTATAAAAGCATAAATACATATAACCATCACTGTAGGTTAAAAACCGTTAAGCCTTCTGTATTGATAATAGGAACTATTAGCACTACAATGGAGTAATCAGAAATTCCTCAAGGGAGACCAAAGAATGGGAGCGAGGATAATTATGACAAATTATAGGAGAAAAATACCTCACCGAATAATAAAATGTACTATAATAAACATACAATTGCATAATTTTATCACAATTAAAGGACTATGAAAATTTTTTTACACTAATTGTTGACAACCTAAACAAACTCCTAGCTATGTGACTGCTCAAACAACGAGCATTGAAACGAACTGGTGGCAGTTTGTATAGTAGCCCCCGAAGGACTGCCATCAGTCCCAGGATTTTCAGGGTCACAATACACAAAAGACTCCAATGGAGAGGTGAGTCTTTTTCTTGAAAAATACATCTTTAAATAGAGGACTGCCTCCCTTTTTCCTTGGTGCATTTTTGAAGGGTAAATAATCCAATATTACAAAAAATGCTACACTTCTTGATGCACCAGCTGCCAGCAGTTCAAGTGAATGATGTTCATTTAAGTAAGATTTGGTTGGACCACAATTGACTGCGAAATGAGTAAGTGTTGTGGTGAATGTGTGGTTCCAAATTGTTAGAACTGATTTCACAAAGGGAAAGAGTTAAAAATCCATTCTATCATAATCAGTGCACTAGATAGTTCTTTATACAAGACTTTCGGGCAAAACCAGTCCTCACAGATGTAATTTCTGCCTCCCATAAGCCACAGGAATGGAAGCAAATTGTTGATTGGAATGCTACACAATTACTCATTGCTCAATGTGAACATGGCCTTATCAATAAGAACGATGGTACATACAAACTCATGAGCAGGTTAATTAGAGTTACCTGCTTAGTAGCATGTAGCTCCCTCTTACTCCCTGATGAGGGCAGTGATGTGGCATGGCACAGATATGGCTCAAGGCACCAAAAGTGATCGGGAGCCATACTGATGCATCACCATTGCACAGGCTTCAATAATGCATGGAGATCGGTCGGATAGGAATTTGCGATGCGCACATCCCTCACAACAGCATTCCAGATGTGTTTAATACGAATGAGGTTGGGTGAACTAGGTCACAAGACCAGAAAATCATATATGTGCAGTTTTTATAATATAATTCAGTCACATTTCAGAAACGGTGACCCAACACATTGTCTTACTGTACGTACAGGTCTCTTGCAGGGTGCTGTAGCCTCAGAAATTGGTGCACATGATCTGACAGTACGTCCCTGTATTGTTAGTGGGTGACATACAGTGGCATGTGTACCGGGGGACCCTTTTAATCAAACAGTCCCCATATGAGGATGTCACCACTGCTACCAACTTTAATTGCACCCTGCTACACAATGTATCCATCGCTGTATGTGCTTGGCGATACACTCATGCCCTGCTGTTGGCATGTACCAACATATGCCTCGACTTATATGTCTCGGTGACATTTTTCAATGCATCGAGGGTCCAATGCTTGTGTTCCTGCGCCTACACTAATTGTTGACCCTTGTAACGTGTGGTGAACAGAGGTACCCAGTGGGGCGGCTGCTTCTGTAACCCGCAGCGAGGAGATAATTGTGGATGATATGGCTACTTTCAGGCCATTGTGGCCCAGCATTGAATTGGCGAGTAATCTGCTGCACTTTGGTCTATATACACGCTGTTACCAACTGAACTAGCCGACTGTGAACCCTAGTAACGTCAGATTTGAATGCCATGGCAGTTGTCTCTGGTAGCAGTGGTTTTACCCGACTCCACGAAAACACATGACCCATAGAAATCCTAGTACCTGCATGATTTAGGAGATGCAATGCTGGATATGTATAGCCCAAACTATCTGGTCACAATCAAATGTGCTGATATCTTGTTTCTTTCCCATTGTGTGCTCTATGTTACTTATAAGGTAAGTATACAGTATGAAAGCATCCCCATATTTCGCGGGTGGATACAATTCCATTCGATGGGGCGACCACAGCACCATTTCGCCAACATGACATTGTCCCAAATTCAACTGCTCACGAGTGTATACTAGCAAAGTCCAGTTAGCCATCCAGATGCCCAAAAATTGCTCCTGCAGTTGCTGTACATATGACTATGTTTCCCTCATCTCGAAAGCACTTCTCTTACCGATATTTATAAAGGATGGTAATCCTTACACATGCGTTCTTTTCATGCCTTTGTGCTTCATTTTGGTTTGCGAAAATCTTGTCGCAGTAGCTGCATGGAAGTCTTGATAAAAGCAACAAACTGCTGATGGCATTCAAAGCTGAAGTTTTCTGCTTAGATAATTTTCCAGTGTTTGTCGCATCAGTTATCGTCTTAGTACAGTTCCGATGCAATGTTGACAGATAACGCTTAACGGGAAATGAAGGTAGAGTGGTACACGTATCGAGATGTCTTTTCAGGTAGTACCTTCGCTGACCAAACTGTGATTTGCATTTTTCACATGAAAAAGTAATACATTTCACATTCTGAATACAGCTGACCTCATGTCTCCGAGTATTGTAGCTTTTAGTAACTATATTACCTTAGTAACAGCCACGAAGCCTTGACGAAGTCATCTATGACTGCACTGCTGTAGATATCCCATTCGAAGAAGTCGATAGTGCTGTCGGTACCATTACTGAAGAAGATGATGGTGGTGCTGCCACAGGTGCGCCATATGAAGAAGTCGATAGCACTGTGCCAACCTCAGACGTCGATGGAAAAGTTAGCTTTCACTCCATAATATATTCCAGGTGCTTACACAAGCTGAGACGCAGTTTCTTTCACGACTGCCACTGTCAAACTAAGCTTTCTAACTGGAGCTCATCTTCTTGTATAATCGCAAGCAGGCTCAATTCCATTCAATGTTCCAGCCACCATAACTCAAGTTTACAGAAACTATAGAATTCAAACCAGCCGAAACAGAAACACCCCTACCATCTGTCAAGCTAACATAACTTTACCTATTAAAGTTAAAGCCCTATAAAAACCTAAACTTCAAAAGCCCAGAAAAAATCAAAAATATCTTACATAACCTGATGTACAAATAGAAATCATACTTATTGTAACCACTCACATGTGATACATGTCTGGCATTATTTCAGCCACTTAAGAAAGTTTAACATGTCCAGACATTAGAAATGCACTTCATTCTGAATGCGGCCAATCAGCACTTTGAATAACATTCACTTTACACTTACAAATAAATGGTCTCATCAAGTAATTGATTGCACAACCACCCGAAGTGGATGGTGGAGTAGTGTGGAGTGATCTGGGCGCTTCATAACATTGTGGTCTTGAGAGTCGATGAGGGTGAAGTGGGGTATGGAATACCACCGGAATGCAGGGGCGGGGGAAACGGGAGATCTCAGAGGAAACCCGCTGACCAGCGGCATCGTCCGGCACGATTACCACATGCGAAAATCCACGAGCAACCTCAACGGAAATCTAACCGTGGCCCTACCAACAAAATTTTACGATGTTAACTCACTGCATGTGTCCGAGTTATGTCCTCCACAAAAATATGTGCTGCTAAATAATTACGTATCAATTGATATTTTTCCTGAAATTCCACAAGATTGCACGCAAGGAAATTCAGTGGAACTAAAAGCGAATGTTTGTTATTTTGTCAAAACAATTAAAATAAAACACGTGTAATAATTTACAAATGTAAGTTAAGATTAGCACAAAATAACAGACCATATACAGTCCATTTGTTCATCATATTTGGCAACTGGTGTTATAGATAATTGTTATCTTAAAATTTATCTCAAATGTCTGAAGGTATGTAAATTTACAGCAAACGTATCGCAGTTTAGCTTGGTACGAAACTTTGTCTGGAGGTGAACTTACAGTCGACATTTTGCAATATATATATTTTTTATATCAATGCTCCAGCATAATGCATGTAGCTCTACAGTAAATAACATTTGTTATACTAATATATCTCATGAATTTAAACTCATTGGACTAAGTAATAAACAGAAGTTTCCCCTACAAAAATATAACAAGGAAACATTAGGCAAAGGAGGGTAAAATATTGCAAATATAAATGCCAACCTACCCTCAGGTCTGCGTGCACATGGCAGTAATCAGCTTCACAAAAACACCAATACCTGAACAGAAAAACTTTTCGTGTAACTAGTTGTTCAATTCGGCGGCTATTCCTTGCAAATATATCAATTACGTCTACGTAAAATAAATCTTTTTTTCAATTCTTGTAATAATAATTTTTAATAGACAAGATTAAGAGCCGATATTGCCCTTGAGAATTACATATATGTGTTTTAATTATTTTCAAAGCAGAGAAAGGCCTTTCCGCAGACGAACTAGTTACTGAAATTGTCAATTCTAAACAAAGCCGTTTTCATGCTTCGGGAAGTGTTTCATGTAATTAATTTAAATACATATATTGAAATTCTGCTNACGCAGGTCACTGTCTTGAAATTCTGCTGAGGAGTATATTACAGAAAGTTCTATTCTCAGTCTGACAAAGTCGAAATATTGTCCATATGCACATTTTAAAGACTGCGACAACTATTCAGGGAATTACGGTGAATAGACAGAAAAAAAAATTAATTCGAGTAGAACAATGAAATGGAGACTTTTAATATAACAGAACATACCAGATACTTTTGTTTTGATAGTGTCGATGATATCAAAATAAAGTCGTTTTCTGTAGCAGGTTTTTGTGTCACTGGGAATACCATGTTTTTTTTTTTTTTTTTTGGAGATCTGTTATTTAGCCGAAAAAATCCTCAAATTTAGACCAAGAACAATCAAAATCCCCATGCAGTTTATCAAGATGCTGCTGGAACTTGGAACTGTTCAATTCTCTTGGTGCAGTAACCTATGTCAAATTTTTTTTTGCATAAATTTGATAACCAAAATATCATTGAGGAAAAATAGAGAAGTAAGTTGAAACTGACGTCTTGAAATGTAACATGGAAACCCTGAACACTTGAGCATCTACATCTCATTTTTCTCCATTCTCAATTATACATTCTAACAGATTAAAAATATCTTGCTTGNTTGAGCATCTACATCTCATTTTTCTCCATTCTCAATTATACATTCTAACAGATTAAAAATATCTTGCTTGTTTTAAAATACTGTCTCAACTAGCCTGCTATTATAGTTCCATCTGGTAGGTGTTAAAGGAAGGGGATCGTTTTTCACCTCTTGTTCAAGTGCGCAAGTTCTCTTGGGAGACTTAGAATGAAATGCAGCAAAGCCTGACAGTGTCATGAAAAGAATTTTGTATACTTTGATACTATCCAACTGTTTCAGAACTAAACTCAGTTTTTCGGTATAACAATGAATGAAGAAAGCTTGCCTGTATTTAGCCCTAATGTGGGGTTGTAAACCGTTATATTCATCAGACATTACAGCAGTGCCATCGTATGTCCGAGCTACAAGTTTTTTTTCACAGTCATAATCCCTCGTGCATTTAAAGAAATGTACGGCCAATGCATTAGCAGCTCGGCCATTGCTAAAATCAGAGAATCCTAAAAATATTTCTTCTACCATGCCTTTTAATGTGCAGTAACGCAACACTGTCGAAACCTGGTATTTGTTTGAAACGTCCCTGGTTTCATCCATTATTTCGGCAACAAAAGGAACTACAACAGTTTCCCTTTTTATTTCACTGATTAAATGTCGTACAATGCTCTGAATAATATCGTTTTGGGTGTCACTTGAAATGCCTGTAAAAACTGTAGAATTATCTAAATGGGTATCCAACTTGTCATCAAACTTTTTTGCCAAAGCTAATAATTCTATGTAATTTCCACGATTAGTGGAATGATTGCTTTCATTGTGACCCCGAATGGAAGTTCTTGTTCTACCTGGAAGCAAGCTACGTCTCTCAAGCGGCTANAATGATTGCTTTCATTGTGACCCCGAATGGAAGTTCTTGTTCTACCTGGAAGCAAGCTACGTCTCTCAAGCGGCTAAATTTGTACCTGTTGTTTTTGAAAGTTTCGTTATGTTTTTGTACACCTTGTCTTCGCTTCTCACTAAGCTTAAACTCAACTCATCTTTCCAAACGTTTTCAGAGCGACTGAAGATCTTATGTGATTTTGAATAATCTCATGTCTTTTTCGCAGGTTGTGAAAATTATTTAAGTCACTGAAACCCTGTTTTGTTTAAATATTAGTTTTGGAAGAAAAAAAAAACACAGCCAACAAAACAATCATGAAATTTATTTGCAATCACATAGGCACTTACTTGTTTCGTAATTTTTCCACAACCTGCTGATACCATATTAACATTAAAACAAATAAATACACTGAAGAGCAAAAAAAAAAACTGGTACACTTGCCTAATATCGTGTAGTGCCCCTGCGAGTACGCCGAAGTGCCGCAAGACGACGTGGCATGGACTCGACTAATATCTGAAGGTATGCAGGGGGCATTGAAATCTGCGCCAATTTGAGAAAGGGTTACACGTCTGTCACGTTTAATGATTCTCGTCAGTCGTCGTTTGTCCCGTTCGTTCACGATCTTTTTCCGGCCACAGCAATGTCGAATAATTGAAGTTTTAATATTCACAGTACACTCGTGAAGTGGTCGTACGCGAACATCCAAATTTTATAGCTACTTCGGAGATGCTATGTCCTATCTCTCGTTCGCCGACTATAACACCACGTTCAAACTCACTTAAATCTTGATAACCTGCCATTGTAGCAGCAGTAACCGATCTAGCAACTTCGCCAGACGCTTGTTGTCTTATATAGGTGATGCCGACCGCATAGCGTTACTCTGATTGGTTCCATACCTCTGTTATTTGCATAGGCACGCCTATACCAGTTTTTTTGGCTCTCCGGTGTATTAGGCAACACATACCAACTTATTAACAAGGTAACATACTCCCNTGCCTATACCAGTTTTTTTGGCTCTCCGGTGTATTAGGCAACACATACCAACTTATTAACAAGGTAACATACTCCCTGGAATTTCTATACTATACATATTATAAAATGATTATTAATGGGCTTTAAAATTAATTAATGTACTATTCAGGGTACACATATTGTGTATTTTAATACATTAATCGAAACAAGTCAGTTATAATACACATAATGAAAGTAAAGAACTGTTAGCAAACATAAAATTAAAAAAGTTGAATACTAAATAGAGCTGCTCGGGGGAACAAAATGGAAAGCGAAAAAAATTGAAGTTTTGGGATACAAGAAGAGTAAATTTGTAATTGAGTCATTAATACGATTAATTTTATCCATTGTTATGTCTGTTCTCGAAGGGTTTCTGTATCATTCAATACATTTATAAGCAAAAGAAGCAAGATTCATACAGACACACAATACATATATCGACAAAATAAGAAGGGCTGTAGTGGCCATACTATTATGTTACAACACAGACTGTCAAAGTAACATACGACATTTTGCAAGAGTAACCACATAGGAATAAGTATACACATACAAAGTACATCATTGGTGAAATAATCATTCCTACTCTCATCTCTGCAATGTTCATTGTCCATATGTGTTGGTTTAGGTGACAAGAAAAATCCATGAAATACAGGTAGGATGTAATCTAGGAGAGACATGATATCAGCAACATTATTTTTATCGTTTGATCAGGATCCATCATATTTCAGACGAAGGGAAGGAACTGGGCTTTGCCTCCCATTCATCTCACCCCCAACTTGCACCACATACACACACACATAAATTCAACTATAAGAAAACTGACTGGGATGCATACCAAGATACACTAATCCAAAAGGCTGACACACTACAACACACGATTGAATCAGTAAATACACTGGAACACATAGACAAGACAGCCATAATAATAGAGCAAACCATTCTAACTACCTTTTCGACAGAGAGCAGTACCGAGAAGCACAGGACACAGTGGAGGCGCTGGTCAGCGATTTCAGGACACAGTAGCGGGACACCACAGTAGCTGCTCTCGAAATTGCGGATAATTCTCTGTGGAAGATGACACGACACCTGACTGGTAATTACTCGACAATACCGCCACTCAGGCTTGCCACGGAGGTTGCATACACACCGACTGACACGGCAAATGTGCTAGCCAGGGCTCTTGAAGAAATCTTCCGCCCTAACGAGGGCGATGGGGACGAAGAGCACGAGACCATCTTAGAGCAAACCCTNGGGCTCTTGAAGAAATCTTCCGCCCTAACGAGGGCGATGGGGACGAAGAGCACGAGACCATCTTAGAGCAAACCCTGGCAGACGTATTAGGTGGGGAAAACCCCAAGGAAACCATGGATGTAACTGCCGCCAAACTGACAGCCATGAAATCCACTCGCCGCAACACCGCACCAGGACAAAATCAAATTCAATACATCCTCATAAAACACATCCCATTTGAATTAAATTGTGTTTTAGCTCAGTTTTATCCTCTCATACTCTGACATCATTTCCCCGACCGATGGAAGCNGGGCTCTTGAAGAAATCTTCCGCCCTAACGAGGGCGATGGGGACGAAGAGCACGAGACCATCTTAGAGCAAACCCTTGCAGACGTATTAGGTGGGGAAAACCCCAAGGAAACCATGGATGTAACTGCCGCCAAACTGACAGCCATGAAATCCACTCGCCGCAACACCGCACCAGGACAAAATCAAATTCAATACATCCTCATAAAACACATCACATTTGAATTAAATTGTGTTTTAGCTCAGTTTTATCCTCTCATACTCTGACATCATTTCCCCGACCGATGGAAGCNCCATTTGAATTAAATTGTGTTTTAGCTCAGTTTTATCCTCTCATACTCTGACATCATTTCCCCGACCGATGGAAGCAGGTCAGGGTGGTGACTTTCCTAAAAACCCGGCAAATCACCCTCACTTCCCACCAGCTATCGCCCCATTAGTCTGCTCTCCACTCTTCTGGAGAGAGTGATGAATGGAAGGGTGATAGCACACATTTCATCTCACAACATACTTCGTGATGAACAGTTGGCACTCTACAGTTCACCAGCTCACCCGGCTCACTCTGAAAGCCACGAAGTACATTGAATATCGCTATCACACTGTCGTCGCCCATCTAGACATAGAAAAGGCGTTCGACAGGGTCTATCATCCTGGTCTACTTTTCAAGCTTCATGAGTATAACTTACCTCCCTACCTCATTGGCTTCATATCATCATATCTATCATCTCGCACATTCCATGTCAGCCTCGACGGCGAAACATCCAAGGTCTGCCAGGTGAAAGCAGGAGTTCCCCAGGGNGCACATTCCATGTCAGCCTCGACGGCGAAACATCCAAGGTCTGCCAGGTGAAAGCAGGAGTTCCCCAGGGCAGCATTCTAGGTTCGGTCCTGTTCAATCTGTACATAAATGACATGCCACGAGCTGGAGAGGCTCGCATCAGATGCTATGCTGATGACACCATTGTCTTTTCGTCATCAATGAACAGAGACTGTGCGAATTAGCCACGTGCAGGCTACCCTGGACGACAATGAGCCCTGGTTAGCAAAGTGGAGAATCAAAGCGAACGCAGCCAAGACTGAAGCCATCGAGTTCAGCGCCCAACTACAAAACCCACCCACGAGACTACAGTTCTGTAGCCAGGAAATAGAGTACCACAACAAGGTCAAGTACCTGGGTGTAATAATGGATAGAAGACTGCTCTGGAAGCACCACATTCATACTCAGCTCGCCAAAGTCAATTCCCAGCTAAGGCAGCTGTTTCCACTTCGCAATCACCATAGTTCACTTTGCACCCAAAACTGTGTAATCATCTATCAATCCTTCATTCGCACCATCCTCACCTACGCTTCATCAGTCTGGGGGACGGCAGCTCGCTGCCACCTCCAGAAACTTCAGCGCTTCCAGAACAGAATCCTTCGTATGGTAACAAACGCACCCAGGTACACACGAATTGACTCGGCTCCACAAAGAGCTGAAAGTGGAGAGCATTGAACACCACATGCGCAAGCTAGCCACAGAACTCTACAAGACTATCCCAAAAGTGGAAAACCCTCTGGTTCGTGAGTTGGCGGACTACGATGAAAGACTGGTGTGGAGGCGCAAAAGACAGAAAGCTCTCATCCTCCCTCCAACCTATATATAGTGATTTGCAAATAGCCAGGACATAGCCCAAGTCGGCTGTAAGTATGTATAAATAGTATATTATTTAGATTTAGTACATTATCCTGATTACCCTATTCTGATCATGTAATTATTTCAATTTACTTTGTTATTTCAATATTATATTATAAATCACTATATTATCTCAATCTTATCCATTATATGCCAATTATATTAAGTCGACTTTATTAATCTCGGTATATAACCAAGTCTTCATATAATCTCTTGATTTAATGTGTGTATGTAAGAGTATGTGTAAATGGTTATGTATGAAAAAAAATTGAGTAAATGTGTTTGCGTGCATGGTACATACACCCAGGAAGCAATAACTTGTTACAGGNACGTGTGTATGTAAGAGTATGTGTAAATGGATATGTATGAAAAAAAATTGAGTAAATGTGTTTGCGTGCATGGTACATACACCCAGGAAGCAATAACTTGTTACAGGACGCATCCTGGCCGAATTTCTGCTGACGCTGTGTCTGCCATGTAATGCGAAGAAAATGCTGAATGCCGACTTATAAACATTACCCAACTGGTTTGACAATTTAAAGATTTTATTCCAAAACACCAGAAATCCATCTACACCCTAGGGAGGCCCGGAGAAATGCTAGCAAGTGGCATCTCGCTTCTTGCTGAATTTCAGCTGCAGTGATAGGCCTTTGGCGAGAGATTAAATCTCAGCAAGCCTACATTCAGGACCAATGGCATGGCTAACACCCCGCAAGTTCGATTCCACCGCCCCCCTTCTCAGGCTCTCTAAAGGAGGGTGAAAACTGCAGCGGGGCACGGCTTGGGAGCGGGTATGCTAAAACTGCATTCTCCAGACTGGAAACCAAAAGCCTGGCTGCACACAATGCCAGAAATGGCGTCTGGGGGGTTGGGTGGAGGGTCCAGTGGGTAGAACCTTCTTCCCACTTCACGGCCGCTGCATACTAAAGAATGCTGCTGGTGTGCGGAGGGTGGGAAGGGGACCCCCGATGGCCAAGCATCACATTATCTATCACCCATAAAACCATACTACCATGTTCATTCATTTCACCAAGCACATTAAATTTCCAAGGTTAATGCAGAGACCTTTTAGGCCTAAGCATACTAACCTGCAATTATCCAAGAGATATATATTTTGTTAGGGGAGCGGGTACCCTTTAATATTAGCGACTTAGCGATCACACTCGTCACTTCGCATGGAGCTCTCGCTGCGTACACACTAAAATAACACCTACTGAGCTCCGCAAACGCCCCTCTAACTTGTTTTCCCTCACTTATTATGATTCATTCACTCACTAACAATATAAATATGATTACCTATATTAATTTGTCACCTCTTTCACGCACCCACAATCACTAACAAAACAACTGAAAACAAAACTAGGAAACAAATCACAGTACCACCTCCACTGCAACAAATCGCTCTGCATGATCACGTACATAATTAATTATTATAACTAATCTAGGGGAAGGCCAAACCTCCTCCACTTTTTCCAGATAATACGTGATTAAATTCATGGGAAAATTTTTTCATAACCTAACCAACTTGCTTGTTTTAATCTTTTATAACTTCTTAGAAGTCCTACTTGTATTTTTCCAAATTTCNGTCACTTCGCATGGAGCTCTCGCTGCGTACACACTAAAATAACACCTACTGAGCTCCGCAAACGCCCCTCTAACTTATTATGATTCATTCACTCACTAACAATATAAATATGATTACCTATATTAATTTGTCACCTCTTTCACGCACCCACAATCACTAACAAAACAACTGAAAACAAAACTAGGAAACAAATCACAGTACCATCTCCACTGCAACAAATCGCTCTGCATGATCACGTACATAATTAATTATTATGACTAATCTAGGGGAAGGCCAAACCTCCTCCACTTCTTCCAGATAATACGTGATTAAATTCATGGGAAAATTTTCTCATAACCTAACCAACTTGCTTGTTTTAATCTTTTATAACTTCTTAGAAGTCCTACTTGTATTTTTCCAAATTTCNCTCATAACCTAACCAACTTGCTTGTTTTAATCTTTTATAACTTCTTAGAAGTCCTACTTGTATTTTTCCAAATTTCGTTGTAGTAGGGACCTGGAATTTCACCGCCTCCACTTTTGTAGGCATAAGTGAGGGGAATAGAAGATTGGAACAACCGTGACCGGGGGGCTATACTGGGTTGCTCAACCAACCACCCGGCATGCGAATTGCCACGCATGTCGGGCTAACTGCCATATGAATGACCGCCTGGGCAGGGCAGGTTAGCTGCCCTAACCCAAACCCAAATTTTGATTATAGCTTGGGAAGACAAATGCCCCTCACAGGCCTGTACTTCCCCCGCGCTGAGGGGCTTGCCCCAGTGATAATAAATCGGCGGCGGGTACTTTATAAATTTTTGTCTTGGCAATACTGCGCTAGACTTTGAGCTTCTGCCCAACTGTTAACTCTATCACAGACTTGTTTTATCATTTTTCTTTCAGCATGGAATAAATTTAGTTGGGAGCTGTGATAAATATTGAACATGTCACAGGTGTGGAATAGTTTCAAGGTTGATGCAATTTGCAATCACTGTGGTGCACGAATCTTGCGAGGTGTGTCAAAAAGCACTTCTAACCTCAAAAGACCTGTTAACATGCAACACAAACATCGTTGTTGTGAAAAAACTTTGTTTACCCCCAAGTTCACCACCATTGTCTGGGTTACCTCAACCAGATGTAGAGAGAGAGACGATCCTAGTGAAAATCAAGAATGTTCACATCTAGTGATGGGGCAATCTTGTTTCGCAATGGCGAACATCAAAATAAAACAAGGTTTCAGTGTTAGAAAATTTTTTTAATAAAGGTGAAAGACTCCATTTGCCAGAAATCTTGAGACAAAATAAATAAGTCAATCGCTCACTTATTCTCCAAGTCCTTAAAAAAGTATGAGCAGTGAAAGTGCAAGTTTAGTGTCAGCCAATACAATAACTCATATTGAAACCGAGAACCGAATTAAAGAACCGGAACCGGAAAATTGTGGAACCGTCCCATGACTACTTATTATGATGATGAGAGCTGTACATTATCTGTGAATAAACTTCAACTAATAAACAAAATAAAAATGTGAATTTTTTAAACAAGGATTATATATTAGTATTATTGTAAACAATACTGTAAAAAACACCTCACCCCAACCTGATTCAATTAAGAATATAACACCACAAAATACTGTATATAAGTGATTGTAATCCGACACCAAATGCTATACGACCCAAAATTTTCAAACCCTATGAAAATGGAAATAATATAACACAAAATGCAAGCCAAATTTTGAATGTCTACGTGCAATCAATTAGCTGAGAGCACGCAATCGACCGCCAGCGTGTTCACGGCGGTCGAGACGGAGAGGGAGAAGGGGGAAGCTTCAGTGAGACAGAAATGAATAAATGAGGAGATGAAAATTTATTTCTTCACTGTCTTCAATAATTAATTATTCAAAACCACGTTCTATAATTTTCCCATACATCCACGCCTGTCGCGAGTTACGCTGCACTCAGGCTTGGTGCATACGCATTATTAGACAGCAAAAGGTGTCAAATATGCCCTTACAGGATATTAGTTTATTCAAAAGATGCACATCTATTGAAATTAATTAATATAAATCCTCCGATCTTCCCGCAAGAAGTTAATGAAAATTATCTTTACGCTTGGTAATAGAAGTCGCTTGATGTCCAAACAAGTTTTGATGACAAGGGAAAGTAAAGTATACGCTTCTGGGCATATCATTTTATTCGTGAAGATGCTNTGTCCAAACAAGTTTTGATGACAAGGGAAAGTAAAGTATACGCTTCTGGGCATATCATTTTATTCGTGAAGATGCTGTACATTGAATTAAATTAATATTGTGTTTTAAAATCATGTAGATTTATGTCAGATACAATTAAACACCAACATACANGTACATTGAATTAAATTAATATTGTGTTTTAAAATCATGTAGATTTATGTCAGATACAATTAAACACCAACATACAATTAAACACCAACTTTACGGAGGGAAAAAGACCATTAACCACAAAAGAAAACATCTTTGCAAAATTTAATTCCTCATTAAAATGTATTGCATAACGTTTTCTGGTGAAACCATTTGCTTTTAAATACTGGTGATGATAGGTGCAACAATTTTGAGTGACGGATAATCACGATAAAATTTCTGCCTTCAGATTACCGCCACACAAGCACAGTTGCAGTGACCATGTTAAGAGGTCAGACCCAATGGAGCACTTGGCCACTCTGTGGTGTGGTGCATTTGACACGATAACTGTGCGTCAAACTGAGATAACATGATTATTTTTGTTTAATGCTTCATGTACTCTACCGAACACCCTCCCACCAGGCAATAAGGAGAGGAAGCAAGTATGCGCAGCAGAAAGAGAGGACGCTTATTTTTTTTGGCCATATAACAAGTTCCCCTATGGTCGGCATGTAAGGGAGGAAAAAATGTGTGCGGTTGAGAGAGAGAAAGAGAGAGGACACAAGAACGTCACACGGGCTGGTTGCTAGGTAACCGCTTCCCCTCTCGTCAGGTGTGTAAGGGAGGTAAACATGTCAGACTTGCCGTCGCCAACACCATGAGCTGAAGTGAAGAGGACTGCGCTGCAGTTATGACAAACGGCGGATCGTTTAACATATTTCCCATGCAGTTATTAGACGTTTACATAAACAACCAGCTTAAAAATGATCATTGCGGGAAGTCTTATGTGACAGGGTAAGAACTGGGTAAAAGGGTTCAATTACAATATAATCAAGACAATGAAAATGTATTATATAATTTCGTAAGATTTACTTTTAAACCTTAAAAATAACAAATGACATTAGGAGTTGTAAAAAGAATATTGACACCAATATTTTGGCATGAAATGACTTCATTGAATTCAAATTATGAAGGAATTAGATGTAACACATGTGTACAAATAAAAATTCAACATAAATTAAAAAGGTTACAGCAAGATGCTGTGATAATCTCCATCTCATGTTAACTGTGGGCTGACTGGCAAATCTGCAGCACTGAAGACTCCATGTGGTGGAGGCAATTGACAAACTAGACATCACCAGCCTGAAACACACACATAAGATATCATGACGAGGTATGCTCAACATCTTGTCTGCACATACATTAAAAAAACTAATGTGTCTTGGGAATCTTTCCGTTGCAACAAAAAAGAAATGCAGAAAGAAAAGCTAGTCATAAAGTTTTATAGGTTTGGCTTGGTCTCATACTGTTTGTTACCTGTTGCTGCCACTTTTGTTAACATGGTAGTGTACAAGTATATAAAAATTTGTTACGTTAACTATTCCACTTCCAGTTTCTTCTGTGTGTTTATGCATGGTGTAATTTAAACACTACACTGCACAGGCCAATAATTTTTAAAGATGATCTACCATTAATTAAGCACTGCTTAAACATTTTTTTTTTAAAAGCAAATTTTTATATTCTGCCAACATACACAGCTGTAACTTACCAAACACAATGTTTGTTCCACTGCTTTGGAAAACTGACTTCGCTGTATTTAATAAATAAAAAATTCCACAATAACTGATGTGATTGTGATGTGATAGCATCACTTAAAAAATATTAATTTATAACATTAATTTTTTTACACTGAACTATAATTTAGTTCCTCTGTTACATAAAGTCTGAAGGTTGTGCTGTTTGCCAACTTGTTATGATGATTATAGAAAGTGTACATGGTTCAATTTGTCNATGTGTTGACTGCAATTTTGACTTTTGTATGCCACACCTACTATTAGAAACAGGTGGTGTGTTTTGCAGTTGTCACTTTTATTGTTAAAGCCCATGCAGTACAAAAATATGATGTGTAGTTCTGTCATGTATCTTTAACCAACAGAACTTGCAACTCGTTTTAATTTTGTTGAAAGTATGTTTCATATTTATCACATAGCTGATGAATTATAAGTCCATGTTTCTGATTTTATCAGATTGTGTTTATTAAATGAAATAATAATGTGACCATAATCAAACTGTGATATTTAAGTCCAAACCCATCTGAACTGAATGTTAATTTTTCCTCTTGGGTAAAATACATAAAATTACAAAATAAAGTCTGTGCAAGTTGTGTTAACCTAAGTTACATGATGAAATAAGCAACAAGTGTTGTGTGCTCAAGTTTCCTCTCATTTTGTTGGACTGGATTATTTTAATATTTCTTAATCAAAATAATCAAAACCATGTCAATCACAAGGATTATATACTTTCCACCCAGTTGTGTTCCACCTTCCTGGTTTCAACACAGTGTTGAAACCAGGAAGGTGTTATTATTCTGCGGTGTCTGTGTTTACACAGACTGCAGAATAATAACACAGGCCAACAACAAAAAAACTTTTTTTTAATGATTTTCCTGGATTCTTATGTTTTTTGGTGTGCTAAGTCCGAAAATAATAATAAAAATGCCATAACACCCACCATTTTTTCATATTCGAATATATGTGTGTGTGTATATATATACACATATGCATTTTTATATACTTTATTTATATATTTTTATATACTTGATATACAGTAAATCTAAATGAAATTAGGTTGGCAGTGGTGGTACGGTACGACTGTTTGTTTTCTTTCAGTCAACACAACCTCACTTTTCAGCTTTTTGCCCATGTGCTCTAAGGATGGCTAACCGTGGTTGTAAAAACTTTCCTAACAGTTTTTGTTAAAAAAGTGCACTTGGTATATTTTGGAATAAAACTCTGTGATCAAGAAAAACCTTGGGGGCTCCACATAAGGTATGCTATGTTTGTGCTGAAGACGTTAGAAAATGGTCAAAAAAATAAAAGACTGCTTTTAGATTTGTACCCATGATACAGAGAGAACCAAAAAATTATTCAGGCGGTAGTTATTTTTGTAGCATTGATGTTACTGGATATAACTCCAAAAATAAGAAAGTAATTGTCTACCCTAATTTTCCTTCGGCCAGTTGGTCATGGTCCGGGACTTCCTGTCCCTGAGCCACCACAGGCTATTGATAATGTTTTACTTGATCAGTCCAGTGAAACTGAACCTGGTGAAGGTAAACCGGATGATGACAAGTTCTCCAATGTTCTCCAGAAAATTTAGAACCTCAGTTGTTTACACAGGCTGAGTTATATGATTTGGTATGAGATTTGGGTTAGACTAAAGAGAAAACTGAATTGCTTGGCTCTAGGCTAAAAGAAAAACATTTGTTGGCACCTGGAACATCTATATATCAATATAGAACAAGAGATCAACAGTTCGCTAAGTTTTTTAAGCAAGAGCAGGATTTGGTGTACTGCCATGATATTGGTGGTTTAATGAATGAATTTGGAATTGAGTACAACAATGAAGAATGGAGGCTTTTCATACTCTCATCAAAAACTAGCTTAAATGCTGTTCTTTTACACAGTAGTAATACTTATGCTTCACTGCCTGTGGCTAATTCAGTCCAAATGAAGGAAACTTACGAAAATCTAGACATTATTTTAAAGGAAATTAACTATCCTGCTTACTATTGGATGATTTATGGAGATTTGAAAGTTGTTTGCATGCTCCTAGGCCAACAAAAGGGATTTACTATATTTCCATGTTTTATATGTGAGTGGGACAGCAGAGCAAGGGATTGACACTTGTCCACAAAACATTGGCCTGCAAGAAACACCTTAACACCTGGATAGAAGAACATTTTGCATAAAACTTTAATAGATCCAAAAAAAATTCTTCTACCACCTCTTCACATTAAATTAGGTTTAATGAAGCCTTGCGTAAAGATGGTGAATATTTTAAGAATTTATGTGAGAAGTTTCCTCATTTATCAAGAGCCAAACTGAAAGAAGGGATTTTCGTTGCGCCTGACATTCGTAAAATGATGTTTGATTCCAACTTTGAAACAAAAATGACTACAAAGGAAAAGGAGGCTTGGATATCATTTAAGCAAGTTGTGACTAAGTTTTTGGACAATGTTAAAGACCCAAACTATGAGCTTATCGTAGCTAATAGCTGGTATAAGCAAGCCAAAGTGCTGCTACCTGTTGAGGTAGCTCACAACAAGCCCTACCACGCCATGTGCTACAAAAAACCCTTCTACGCTATCTGTTAGTCAGATCCCGAACTACAATCAGCCAGAAACAAAATATAGTTTTCTTGTTTAAATAAATTTACGAACAGATACCAATGGTTTTATTTGTCCGCGAGCTCTGTATAAATCTTTAAGTATTCTGTGTACAGCTATTTTCATTTCTAGTAATTTCTATTTGGTCGGTAATTGTTTTCGTTACGCTAACATCCATTACATGCAAAGTTCTCCTGCAAACCCAAAATTTTGGTTGTTTTCGTGTTGTTACTATTCTGCATAAATAAAACGAAGAAAGTGGGATGCGCGTGGGTAGTTTTGAAGAATTTTTACGTTATTCCAAGCGACATACTTATAACTCAAGCTGTTTAGTATCGGTAATAGCAGAATAACTGCTTTGCAAAAGTTGTTGGTAAGTTGTTTGTTGGCGAATGAAAAGTGCGTTGTCAAGCAAGTTTCCCGAATTACTTTTATTTCCAGTCTTAAAAATATTAGCTGTAACATCCAAAGTGTGATAAGAACTACAATTACCATCTCGCAAATGTTAGCCCAAATTTGTTGTCTGTAATAAATAAAAAAAATTGGCAACAAATATTTCATTTTATTGCAAGGTTTTCTGTTTTTACGTTTAAAACCTACAGATTTTTTTAGACAGATGTGAGAGTATAAATACCTTAAAATTTGTTTGGCATTATAATGGAAAGTGTGTTAATAAAATCAATATACATCTGCCACTTGATGCACCAGCTGATGGCGAAAGGGTACATAAACGAAAAGTAAACATTTGGTGCTACTTTCGTCAAACTGTCAAAATCTTGCCAAGATACATGAGACAGAGAGTACATATATGCTACGAATAGTGACAAACACACCTAGGAACACCCTGACCGCCGCTGTCTGCAGAGCAGTGCGAAGGGCAACAGCTTCACGGTAAACAAAATTCTTCACCACAAGACACACAGCCACAGGCACAGTCAAACAACATGTTATCCAGGCGGTAAAACGCGTGACCTTGAAGGAAGGTTTTATCAGTGGGATGAAAGTGCATAGGGGTGATGGACACTAGAAGCTGTTACAGTTATTCAAGATTATTAAAATAACCTAGGCAATTCCACTGTATGAGGGATATGAATTAAGGGAAGGAAGTGTACGGCAACAATTACTTAAATTTTCCCCTATGTCGTCTGTTGATCACTGGCTTAAACCCCCCAGGGCCTTTACCTGTGTTTTTTAAATCAACATCAACTGCAACCTGTATACCTCAAAAAATAGAAATGAATACAATTGCCTCAAGCATTATATTTAAATTTAAGATAAAATAACATAATTCATTAGGCTTAACACACATTCACGAGACAACCATATGCACAAAAAGATGGGGCACTTCAAATGGCCTTTCAAAGGCCTTAACCTTGCAACCATTAACCCTAAAAACTAATTTACGGGACAAAAAAAATTTTAGTGCAACCTAGCAAATAACTTGCATTAAAGCTAAAACTTAGCTTAAGTGACATACGGTACACACATGTATAAGAAAAATTAACACTTTCAGTCAGCCAAGAGCAACACGCCATGTCATCGTCATGTCGCCGCATTTCTGCTGACTTCAGATTTGTAACTGACCCGCCATCACATCAAAATATATTATAACTATCAAAAAACCATTAAAATCTCATTTCAGTTGTAAATCAAAATTTCAAAAATAATTAAATTTGCTGCAATAAGTATGAAATATGCAAAATTGAGAACTTGTATAATTTTCCCACCTACAATTAGCACTGTGTAACTTCCGGAGGGGGGAGACACACATACACACGCACACTCTGTCCTGCCTATTCAAGTTTTTCCCTAGGGCGGGAAAAATGTCACTAGGGCCTAAGCACCATAATTTGCGCAGGTATTTGTATCAGTAAAAATTAAATATGTTTTCGCCGGTGCTACCTAACAAATTTCAATATTTCATTACGCAACAGCTTCCTGCACCACAGTTTCAGCATGTTGCAAAGCAGGCCAATCCAGCATGTTTGCTTTCACATCTGCATCCACAGTGTGTTTTGGAGGTATAGGAAATAATGTACAGCAGGAATTTCAGAGCTGGAATTCAGTTAAATTATATTGGCACGTGGAAATCTCTGCTTATTCTCCATTGCATTCAGTGTTGCATTATCATGGCATTGCTGAACCTAGTTGGAAGTACGTATTTGGTAGTGCAGTCTATTCACTGTTTCTTCAGACTTTTTGAAAACTCTCTAACGTGTTTTGTTATTTCCTAAATATGTCATGTATCACAAGTGTTTTATACGTGTCTTATCAAAAATGTACCTTATTTTTGATTAAATTCAACTTTTACTTATATTATATCCATAATTGTAATATTTCATTTATAATCAATTGAATATAAGCAGGGAGAAAATAGGTGTGTCAGTAATGCCTAGTAAGAAATATAGTCGAACCTTGAAGTAACGAACATGTAGGTAACGGAAAAAGGTTTGTAAAGTAAAATTGTAATGAAAATCTAATAAAAATACATTCACTGGCCCATGGCTATAATATGTAGGTATTTCTCAGTAGGTAACCTTAAACCATCCGTTAAAAAACAAACAAAAAAATTATTAAACTCTGTTTAAAACTACGGTAGCGGTGATTTGAGTTTGCACGTGCAAGCACCTCATGAGTTAGACTTCACGCAACACACAATGTCAGGAAGCGCTTCTTTGTTCTTCATCCCTCCCTACCTGCTTAGGCCATCCTTCCCACAACACCTAGCTCAAGTCACATGTGTCCCTCAACTCCAGCAAGAACGTCAATCTGGTGTCCCGACCTAACTGAAATCCCGGTAAAAGAGATTTTATATGAGCTGCAAACTCAGTATGTCACTGATGTTCGCTGTGTGCTGAAGACTAATGATGGTGTTAAGTCACTTACAGCTACCCTGATCTTGTCTTTTGGTGCATGACCTCCCTTTTGTTATAAAAGTAGGGTACTTAAATGCCCGTATTAAGCAGTTTATTCCTGCTCCTCTACGTTGCTACAACTGTCAACAGTTTGATCATTCATCTGCAAAATGTCTGAATCCACCCGCTTGTCCAAAGTGTGCTGACCCACAACGTACAGATACTCCTCAGTGCAGCAAACCGCTAAAGTGTGTGAACTGAAGCAAAAGAAATCCTGTCTGGTCGAAGGAGTGCCCTGGGTTCGTTTCCTACAGTGTTGTTGCCAATGCTCAACCAGCAGTAAAGGACGCATGTACTCAGACAGTCGATGTGGCTACTCAGACCGAAGTGTGTGAGTACACAGAAGCCACAAGGAGTTTGGACGACCCGAACCACGACTGTCGGTATGCAGCATGGGCACACAATAAATAATGGTAAACAGAAGCGACACGGAGTAGCTGTTTCTTTTGTGTTCCGCATACCAGCGCTCTGGTTGGCCACTTGCTCTTGGGGCATACAAGAATGCAAACAAAGGCATTTTCTATGTAGAATTGGAGGTGTTATATTACATACTATAGCTTTTATGGCAATAAATAGAGCAATTCGCTCCAATTCCACTGAAACGATTCAATTTAGAGTAGAAGTGATTTGTGTGAGATACTGACAAAATCTCTTCCATCTTAACTCATCTCGCTTTGGTACACTGTTGAAGACATGGTGGCTTATATGGTCAGAGTTAATGTCCCCCAGGCACCGACTATAAAGTGCGTGGAGGTTGTGGGTATTGTAATGAGGTAGACTATTACTGTTGTATTTTGAAGTACGAATATATTGTCTCGTATATATTCACAAATACACAACATCAACACTTGAGAGGTGCGGTACTGTGATAGTTTGGTTACTCGGATTTACTGGGCGAATTCGTGGTTGAGTGGGCTTCTCGTGACGGTGATTGTCATACTTAACTCTTGTTGCGGGTGTTGTCAGCTGTGGTGGGTGATCTCCGGCGATGGGTAGGCCTTGGCAAGGCCACAGTTGCTGCTGACGTACTGACGTGGTCAGGGGTCCGAACCCCTGACCTGACTCTCTGCTCGGCGATCTTCTACTGACTGGTTGACTTTACTGACGTAACTGATTCTCCCGGCACGGAGTATCGCAGCCTCTGACTGCCCCGATATGACTGACTCCTTAATGATGCGGCTGACGGACGTGGCCGGGTTCCGATATCCCGGCCTTAGTAACTGTTGTACTGACTTACTCTCTGCTCGAACTGACGTCTCTCGGCGGTGAAGATGAACTAACAACTGCCCCGATATGACTGCCTGACGTACCCGATATTACTGACCCCCTCCTATTCTTGGAAAGGGGTTTTTATACACGCCAGCCGCTGCCCTGAATCGGCGGCACGTGGCGCATTTTAGGGGAGGGAAGGGGGTAAGAGGGGTGAAGTGGAAGAACGCCTAACAAGCCGTCCAACACACGTGTCCTCGTATCTGAAGGTTTGGAGGGGCGGGGCGGGGGTAATACCTCGGCACTAATACATCTCGTCAGGTATTTCTGCCGCGGTGCGTATTTACTGCGTTCAGGCGAACTACACCGGATTATTTGCTGATGACTCAAGAAAGCCCTGCACTCTCAACAGATCTCCCGGCGGGTAGGGGCGTACGAAGATGAAGGGGGGTGGGAGGGGAAGGCCTACGCTTCAGCTCCACGTGTACCGAAATTTTCCACCTGCCTGTGGTCCCACGTGCCGTCTCGTAGGCGCCAGCGAAGTGCGCTAGGCGGGGGGGGGGGTGAGGGGGTGATGGATGTGAGCCAATGTCGTGCTATAATCTCTAAACCGGCACGCGACAATCTATTCGAAAAAATATGCTATTATGCTAGTGAAATAGCTGGTGCACATTCTGTGTTTTGATCTTGGCCATTGTGCGTTCTTCATTAAAATGTACCGCGCATATTTGTGTAGCATATAGACATGAATAAAGCATGGTTTTTATATTTGTTAAATGTGTAACATGATTACATATAATTAAGTTGATGAATGATAACAGACTTCAAGCAAGTAGGCGTCAGTGCAATACATTGCCTTACTTAGACCACCTACACATCATCTGCAGTTTATAGTAAACTATTCTTAACGTAGATTATTGCATTTTACATGGCATTAATTACAGCCAACATGAATATTTTGTGAGCATTTTTTGATGTCTCGTTAGGATTACTTAGGCCAAATTTACACCGTAGATTATGGAGCTCGTGAGGCTGTTTTGTGGTTAACTTACTGTACTAGGGTTATTTCGTCACTATTCATAGTTACCATGGATAAAGTGAAATAGGAGAGTAGTAACCTAATCTAGATGCAAATGACGTGGACAAGTAGTTTTGAAATTTAAAGTTACTCCCGAGGACATCCCATATAATTTTTAAGCCAGAAGTAGTAATAAATATTACAGTTTCACACCACTTTCAGGATTATTTAATTGCTCGTGAGCTTATGGCATAAGGTTGTTCATTATGTTAGAACCACATATGCCACATAAACAATTACAGCCCAGTACTAGAAATTCTGCAATCTAATGTAGTAGTACGTAATGTAGGCAGTACAAGTCAAAAAGCCATGGAACTCTGCACAAAACTAAGACTGCCAGGCTTGATTCAGTAACTAGCTTGGAGAATGACAACATCAAAGGAAAAAGGAAGCTTAAATAGCTGTTTTCTCAGCTACAGTAAGTAAAATTTATTGATTTTCCACCAAAAACTTTGTTGCTGTTGGCAAATGAAAATTTTTGACCTGACTCCGCATGAATAGATTCAGAAATACTCTTAAAAGGGATAAGCCTCACCGACTATTATTTTATAACTAGCGACCACAGAAAAGTAGTAATTATTTTCTGTGGGTATTGTAAAACAGTTGTTTATGGAACATTTAATTTTACAATATTGATAATGGTTGGTTTAATTTTTGGGAAGGGCTCCAGCCCATTCAGGTCCCCTTTAGGTACTCCGTAAGTCAGGCTGTATAAGAAGAGTCTTTGAACATGGCAAGAATGCTGTTGGTTAAAACCGTCCAGTCACAGCAGGTTGTACTGTTGTACTTTGCAGGTTGCAGTATCAAACAAGCTGCAGGCAAATCATGAGGTTATTTTGCTTCATATTTACAATGTATTACTAGGGGGCAGGTTTAAGAAATAATCGTAGGAGGGGCGATTCTGTATGTGACATGCAAGATGGGGGTGCCAACATTTTTTTACCAACTCCATATGGCTGAAGTACTGTAATTTAACTAATGGTGTCAAGAGAAAAAAATATATCATTACCAGTACCTATTGCTTTTGAATTTTAGCCATCTAAGATTATAAATTATTATTCCTATTGTTTTTAGGCTTTTTAATGAAGTATAACCTCTCTCTTACATTAACAACTTGTATAAATGTTAAAACATATATGTTAATTCAAACTGTAAAATTATAAATTTGAATATACAGGACATGTCAAATAACTCTAAATAACCTATTGCAAACAATACACACTTAAATGTTTGTGAAAAATTAAAACTACTAAATCTTGTAATGATTCTACTAGCAAATAATTTTTTGTCACAGTGCAGTTAGTCCTGATGTCGAACATACCAAAACCTCGTATGTCAATTTTCAGGAGACAATTTTTTTCATGTTCAAAAACTTTTAAAAATTTAATATCGGAATGTTTTTTTTCTCCTGTGTTAGTAACTAGCACTAATAAGAATTGTGACTTCTTACCAATAGTTAATTTGTGTGGTTTTGGTATGCACTAAATCTCCTTTTTGGACCATATGTCCACACAAAATTCAATTTTAATAAAACTGGCATTTACAAAGTTTTGGTATGTAAGGTGCCGATATGAAGTACCGTATTTTATCGCATATAAGTAGCACATTTTATNGCATTTACAAAGTTTTGGTATGTAAGGTGCCGATATGAAGTACCGTATTTTATCGCATATAAGTAGCACATTTTATTAAAAAATTTTTATTGAAAACTCGGGGTGCAATTTATAAGTGAGAAAAATTCCTCCAGCCCCGCATTAACTTTAATTTACTCCGAATTCACGGCCCGCGGATCAATTTCCAAACTCTTCAACGAACAAAAACACTTTCATTTTGAAACCTGCGGTGTAGGTACATCGCTTTTCCATCAAGAAACTGTCGCAATTCTTCACTGCCAGAACATCAAAACAACACTACGTGCGGCGCAAAGACGTGTAAGTCACGGCTAACATTTGGCACTGAAGAACCAACGCTAATGTACTGCTATTTCTTATACTCCACAGAAAGCTTTCGAAAATAATAGATTATCAGTTATTGAGCAAAAATTGATTCCTTTTGATTCTTTTAAAATATATTTTTTCTGTTACGGATTGCAAAGGGAATTATGTAACGGAAATATTCAAATGCCTGTCTATATATTGCAGGTATATTTAAAACTTACAAAGATAAACTGCAGAAATAATGGTTAGGTTTTTGCTTTTAACATAAATTGTTAGAAATACTTTAAATATATAAAAACAAAGCTCAATAAAATTTTTGTCGTAAAAATATCATTTCAAATTAAATTACATCTTTATAAGTTATTTCTTTTTTCCAATAAATATATAAACTCCGGCAGTCAAGGCTGCATCTCGAGCGCTATATCAGAACATTCCTGATGAACTACGTCCAACAAACTTGCGGCGCACTGTGTCTGCGCTGTACGCTTGGCAACACCACTTGCTTGCAAGGACACAGCTGCCACAAGACCTTCGCCAAGGTCGCATGCATCAGCCACCCGTGGCGCAGGCAGTGTTGTACAGGATTTAGAACAACGATGAGCGCGACCTATAAACAATAAATATTATTTTTAACACCCTTTGAAAATAATGGTGCGACCTATATGCGCAAGCAACTTATATGTGATAAAATACAGTAGTTGCACAAATGACTTGCCTCAAATATTATCATATGCTGTAAACATTTCCTTGAGAATCATGATCAACAGGTTCTAATTTATGATGCACAAGAAAAGTAATCCATTCATCACCGCCATAACAGTCCATTCATCACCGCCATAACGGTCCAAAAGACATTTTTGATAAATAAGTGCTTGAAAAACATTGTTTACACAGTTTGTGAGGCAATTTGAATAATTNAGTCCAAAAGACATTTTTGATAAATAAGTGCTTGAAAAACATTGTTTACACAGTTTGTGAGGCAATTTGAATAATTCATACATCTGCGGTTTTCAACCATAATGACTATATTATCATTAAGAAACTAGACTACATACTTGACTATATCAAAAAATCAGTTGAAATCCATGTTTTCAGCATGCATCATTTAAATTCAAATTCTAAAGTATTTCAAATTTCAAGTTTTCTGAAGCTTGCATATATCAAAAAAAGGAATAATTGAGTTAGACCCAGTCAACCTCACTAGCAGTGCTCCACATCAGACAGAAGTTCTGTTTTTATGCTCAATACAACTGCTACATCAATTCATGATGTAAAAACACAGCTATCATATTTAATGTTTTCCATGATAAGCAATCTTTCACAGAATTATATTACAAAAGCTAATGATCATAGACTGTGTTGCACAGTTTCCAGAAGTATAACCCATAAATTACAATATTAACTCAAGCAAAACATGAATAGTGTAGTTTTTACTATTTTACTTAACTAATTATGCCTAAGGCAGGGTGTACTGATGCGATTAGAGGAGGATTGTACTAAGTGAGCTGGCTGGGTTGATCCTTTCCTGCCTAAAGAATAGGTGGGGTGATATGAGGTTAGGATAGATCAGAGCTGGAACTAAAGGGTGGAGGAAGCAGGATAACTGCAAGAAAACCAACCCATCAACAGCATCATCTGACATAGTTTCCACAAATGGGATGTTTGTCAATAGTGCTGTCATAAATTTGATTTTTGGCCTTTTATAGTGGATTTTGATTACAAATATAATTAAAATCTTGAAGTTTCCAACACCTAACTAAGTTAGAGTTTCAAGCAATATTAGGTACTGTATAACATTTGTTTATTTTATTTTTATTTTCTGCTGGTGCAGTTAAGTAAATGTTTGGCTTTTCTACCACTGAAGTAAAGCAAATATGCTTACATTTCAATAAACAAATACAAAAACATTTATAATTCTATCTTAAATATATGTACAAGCTGCTTCGTAACGTGAACTGACGTGACTATAAAGTATTATGACACAGAATCATTGATTGATTGTTAGGCTTGGATGAGTCTTAGCAAAANTGAACTGACGTGACTATAAAGTATTATGACACAGAATCATTGATTGATTGTTAGGCTTGGATGAGTCTTAGCAAAAAGAGGTCTTCAGAGCCAATGTAGTGTGGGTGAAATGGGAGACCCCCGAGATAACCCACCAATCATGATTGCCNAAAAAGAGGTCTTCAGAGCCAATGTAGTGTGGGTGAAATGGGAGACCCCCGAGATAACCCACCAATCATGATTGCCACATGCAAAAATCCCAGTTGACATCACCAGAAACTGAACCCGTTTCACAGTGGTGGCAGGCGAACGCTCTGGCACTGCCTGAACCGCGGCCCTCGACATACTGTGATATCATTTGTGAACTGAATACTTTGATCAAGAAGCAACTACCAGAAGTCAAATCAATGAAAATAATTTAATAACATGAATAGCTAACAACACTAATTTACAAGTGTTATATTAGAAAATTTTAAAATAAAGAAATCAATAAGCCTACAAAACAAAACATTTTTAATTGCAGTGACATAATTAGTTAACAACAAACAATTTACAAGTATTATAATATAAAAGGTAATTAACAATTGAACACAGCTTGATAGTATAATATTAGGACAACATCATGATAATATAAAAAAATTAACGAGCCAAAATTATGATGTGACAAATAAGCATAACTAATTAAAAACACTGAGGTACAAGCATTCAGTTTTAACCAATTATTAATGAGCAAGACATGTGTGTATAATGTTACGGTGCACTGTGACTATAAGAATGAGCAGTGATAGCAAGACCATGGTGTGGGGAACAAAAAGTCAAAATAACGGAAAAGATAAAGAAATGTTCAGCTTAAATCTACTTATTTACAAGCATTCAGAATTAAAACTATTAATTGCTCAAATGACACCATGTAACATTCATGATTCCAATTGCTTCAACAAAAAAGAATGTATGTAATAATATAAGCAAATATAAAAGAAAGCTAATGTATGTAATAGGATAAGTATAAATAAAAGTGGATAGTAATTTTACAAACTGATAACACCTACTACGAATATGTCTACAAATTAACAATGTTTATTCACTGGTTTTGAGGAAGTTAGGGAAAAGTAAAACTATTCCTAGCACACTAATTAAAAAGTGATTAAGAAAAACAACTTAATGACACTGTAGAGTACATGTATCAGCAAGATATAATCTAGTTCTAAAATTTACAATGGCTGAGCTAAGCATGAGTTGTCACTATCACATTAACTAAAAATTTCTTGCTCACTGCAGATGTCACGGTGTGAATTTTTTCCCTTTCATCATCTGTGTTGTCACAGTCACTATCCAGTTTTTGATTAAGAATACAACTACTGCTACCTCCATGAGGCAGCGGTACTTCCAATAATCTTCTTTAATCCCTTCAACGTGTCTGCAATATCCCACAGAGTCTTGCTTTGTTACGGCTTCTATTGTTATCCTCTGCAAGACTTGCAGTGATAAATCTCCAGTCATGTTGTGAGATCTGATATGATGTTTAATCTTAGCCCAGGCTAGTTCTATGGCATTGAAATTGCACATATAAGGGGGCAATCTAAGTACAGTATGGCCACGTTGCTGGAATACCCTGTCGACGGCGAATATTTTCGCTCTTGGTCGATGGTTTTCAAGCAATTCAATGAGTAGCTTTACTCATTGTTTCGTTGCAAGAGACCCTTTTTCCTTGTAGACACACTAAGATTTCTTTCTTTTTGTCATATTTTGATGGTGGCCTTTCTACTTGCTTCGAATGATATGGTGCATTGTCCATTACTATCACGGAATTTGGTATCAGATTTGGTAAAACTTGCTGCGAAATCCACTTCTCAAAATTCAGAGCATTCATCTGCCCGTGATAATCACCTGTTGTCGAATTGGTCTTGTAAATTAACTACCCACCCGGAAGAAAACCTTCTTGCGACCCAATGTGCACAACAATAAGTCTGTTTGCTGCATTATCACTTTCTACCAATCCTTCAACGTCACCTTTCTTTTGCCAGCACTTCTTAAATGTCAAATTAGTGTCAATTCACGTTTCGTCAATGTAAAATATGTTCCTGCCTTGTCTTCTCAACGGTTCCATTGTTTTCAAATACTTAGAAAACCACACGACAATGTCAGTTCTTTCAACAAGAAACACACGCTTCTTTTGTGATCTTTTCCACAAGAAGCCAGTGTCTTTGAGCAGTCTTCGTAGAGACGACCGACTCCAATTCCACCCAATCTTTTCATGCAGAACTGGCATAAGTTTGACTACAGTTGGTACGATTTTCTTGAGGACGTAAAATTCTCTAATAGTGTTCCTTATCACACACCTATCAAAGCTAACGATAAGAATTTTTGTAATTTTTTTGGCCTGAAATGACAGAAAATTTATACATAAACTTCTTTTTTAGGCACTTTGTTTAAGGTTTACTATAAACAATATAAATGTATACAAGTAATGCATGCCCCATAGCTTCTGAACAATAAGTAAATGAAAGAATGAATGAATTTCACTTCCCTCTGAATTTGTTTATTTCGAAATACACTGATTTATTACCTTATTTATTTGTTTGATATGGGTAAATAAAACAAATTATCAGAGGCCTTTTTCTTTACAAAATAGGTTTTAAATTAAGTTTTGATGTGCGCTTAAAGCAACACAAACTGTATGTGTAAAAGTACCACAAAATAATTTTTCAGTCTATACATTAAATATATATATATATATAGACACACACACACGCATGCACACACACACACACTAGCACACACTCGCACAGTTTTCCACTGCCGATTGCGCAATTAACATCAATATAAAAATTTCCTTATTTAGCCAATTTCACCAGAAACTTGTAATATTCAAATACAATAACAAGTAGCTTCAAAATGCATATTACAAATTACAGTTATGTAATTATGAGGACTGCACCGAATTTAGAAATTTTAAATCAAATCTGTTGAATGGTTTGTTTAACTAAAAATATTACTTCCATATATTACTGAACAGTCATGGTTGTAACTTTACTACTGGTGCAATGCTTTAAAAGCATACCAGTTCAGTCAAGAAAATAAACCTTGCTTTTGTTGTTACGTGAGGTATTTATCTTCATCTGTCAAAGTGACTAAAAATTAACATAAATTCCTTACGTTGGATATATAATAAAGGCACCGACTGGCTGGCGCATGAAGTGAATTTACAAGGGTTCGGTACAAAACACGGTTATTCCAAAACAGCTGGATATTTTGTAGTGGCAAACAAAACACCATGTTTAAAGTTCTCATTCAAATGCCAAGAATTATTTTTTGACATAAAAATGGCAAAAAACAGGTGCTTTCAGAAATAGTTTCAGCCATAGATTTTTATATATAAACACTTAAGAGTTGTCTTCAGAAACATATCATACTTTCTTCTTATTAGTGTGCCTTTACAATAAATAGGTTCACTGCTGAAAGTCACGCGTAGACGAGTCGCCGGCAAAGAGACAGGATGCAAGATGAGCACCTTGTGAGTACAAGTGACGAAGCTAGTAAGGATTGAGCAAGAGTTCGCCTTACAGTCTGCCAGTTATGAGAACTGGAGTAGCAAACACTAGTGAATAAACATGGAAAAGCTCCATTAAAGATATAAATTTCGGAAACGTCAAAAACTGCATTAAGCATGTAAATTATGGGAATGACTGCATACTTCACAGCAGTAATACACACGTGGCATACAAATTTTTTTTTAAAAAACATTACTATGACACATTTTAATGCTTCTGCAGAACTAAAAACTATTATATTCTGTAAAAATTATCATATTTGTTTCAAAGAAACAAAAAATGCACACTTTCCGTCGCCATGAATGCAGCATGGCATTTTAATAGTTTGTTCAACAAATACGGCATGGCAGATGCCCGCACAATCATTTGAAATGTTAATCATAGCCATAGTTTTTGTGTTGAAAACTGAATCGCAATGAAAAATGACCACTATTATTTCTCAGTATCATTGACTGTATTTTTAAAACAATATGTATTGTAACTGTAAATAAAATTTTCAAACTATACCATTCACGGATTGTTTTCATTTAAAAATAATCTGTAAACTGTTTTAAAGAAGTAGTATATCTCATGGAATTCTATGATATAGTGATCAATGGCCATGCTGTTTCACCAGCATGTAGTTGCTGCGTGATTCTCTAGATAGCTGCGCTTTTACTCCAACGTACAGTTGCTGTGCTTGCCACTAGATGTTCACGTTCTTACTCCACATGCAGTTGCTAGGTTTCTCACTACATAGCAGCACTCTTCATTACAGGAAAAGGTACAGCACGTCACCCTAGATCCTGTTTTTGCCAAGATACATCCGCCCTATCAGCTACCACGGAAATTTCCATTGTTTTGTTATGAAATTACTGCAAAAAGCAATACTTCATGTTTTGAGTATGATTCCGCCTGTAGAACACAGAAATTCTAAGACCAATTTCATTTTATTCAAGATCGCCACAGTATGTTTTTAAAACTTATCTACATTATTCTAAAAATTGGAAAATGAATGTTTTCATTTATTAAGATATGTATATACTATGAATAGCACATCCATAGCAACTACAAATAGTTATTCAAATAAATAGTACAGTTGCACAAAATGTTTTTTTCAGACCAAAACATTTATGGTATTTTTTCTAGGTTTTATAAAAATATTTTTGGAAAGATGTGCAGCTTGGAATTGAGTAAATACGTAAAAAGTACTGCATTTACAATCTGTGCTTAGTTTCACATCTTTGTTTATACAACTTGCAAAACAAATACTAATACCATCTACAGTGTTTGTAACATTCCCTCCCCCTCAGCAATCATCCATGAATATCAATTTGGAGATGTCACAACAGGATAGTTTGAAGCAGATGTTATGGAAGTCTGGCTGCATATTCCAGCACAGAGTTGGAATGGTTATCATTAGCGAACTTTATTACATAGCTGTCACATTTGTCATGTAAGTACACAGTCTACATTCCTTGCTTTAAATAACTTCAAGTGCGTGTGTGTAAACTAGTGTAAATTATTTAGGAGTGTTCTGTGCTTTTGTGAGTCAATGTATTACATATAAACCAATACAACATAATATTACATCAATAATGGTGGGCCAGCACTGCCCGTTCCTGCTGGAACACATTTTACTTATCTTCCGCACGTGTCGCAGTTGCCCTCGAAGAGTAGGCCACGGCCTTCACACCAGCTTGTGCTTGTTGACTTTACATGTGGCGCTACTGACAGGCAGTGTGTTGGATAAGTGAAGGCATGATTGTGGTGCAGTATATAAGCAATTATTGTCTATTTATTTATTTAATTATTTTATTTTAGTGAGAAAGTTGGTCTTTGCACTAGCTGGAAAAAAGTATATCCTTAAAAGTTAAGTGATTCTCGTTAAAATTTAAGTGGCGCTCAAGGTTTGAATTTTTTTCTCATCAACGTGATGTCTATGGTCTCGTAGCAATATATTTTTATCCAGAGGACTCCTTCCTATTGATATAAACAAACATTTTGTTAATTAATTTTTCAGATTTTTGTACAAAAGCTTTTCAGAAATGTTTTTTGAGATTGTTAAAAGTTAAGCAGTACACAATGTTTATAAGTTTTTTCTTGAAAACTACAGGTTGTTTATGGTATTTTGGGGTAGCTTTTCATTTGACGAACATCTGCCTAGTGAACTGAAGTTAATATATAATTTAAATAAAAGTGTTATTTTGCATTATAAATAATAAAACACTGTCAAAAAAAAATTTTCAGAACTTCCTGGTTTTGAAGTGTTGAAATCTGTAAATTTGGATTTAACAAATCCAGAGAATTAGATTACAAGTTTTCAGGAACCATAAAATTTTGTTAAATTAGGGTTCTACTGTAATTTGAGAGCTGCTTGAAATGCTCAATTACAAAAGTGGCCTGGCAGCTGACAACATCAACAACCGAGTGTGATAAACACTTGAAATACTTGACTGCAGATATTGACTGATCTAATGAAGAAACAACATACTCCACATCAAAAAGATAACCAACAACATACCTCATTGCAAAACTAGAGGAATTTCATCTAGTCAGTTTGGTTGAGGGAAACATTGCTTGCTTTCTCATCCTTTGGAAATTTTTCTTTCAAGAAGGTAGGATAGTAATGGCTTCTTTTCAGAGTGTTTTGAAACACATCCATTCATTTTTTTCTGAAAGGAGAATTTTCATTTAGATAATGCGCTTCATAGTGGGCACGAACACTCACAATATGGACAATGTCATCATACTTCTCTTCATAATTCATGGTTCCCACTCTTTTTAGCTACAACTTTTCAAGCATTTATCAAGCACTTTCAAGGAGACTATGAATTTGTGATGCCTTAGAAAACATTCAGACACCGCCAAGAAAATTCATTAACTAGCTTTGCCACAAATTATGACAAAGCATTCTTAGTTGAAAACCACTTCTCTGTTGCTACCCATGTCAAAAATGTTATAACTGCACTGTAAATACAGACCGACCTTTTCTGTCTGAACACTGCAAGCTTACTTTCTAGAAGGCATTGTTTTATTTGTTGCTGTTGCTGCTCATGTACCAGTGGGACATAATTTTTGGCGTAAAGCTTCTGCGTAAGTTAATGACCTGCGCCTGGAATATAGGTTTTAAACCCCTCCCTTAGAGACGGATTATCTAATTTCACTGCTGAAACATTCACGGCCAGAAAAGTTTTAATCATCATAGTACAAACCAATTCTTTCCTGTCACGTTTTGTCATCTTTATTGTTGAACTAGAAGCACACTCAAGCACAGACAGCATTTTACTTCCAGAACCACTACTTAAAAGCAAAAATTTTCTTTTCCTTGTGAGTGACACTTTAAGTACAGTGTTTCATACATGCATTTTTCTGTTGCCAGTAGATTCTCTGTTACAATAGTGCGATACTAGCGCCTGTCACGCAATACATTTTCTTTGCTTTCTACTTGACGTGGTGGTATACAGTATTTTATCGCATGTAACACATTTTATTAAATTTTTTTTATTGAAAACGTGTGGTGTGACCTATAAGTGAGAAAAATGAACTACTTCCTCCAGCCTCACAATAACTTTTATTTTACTCCGAATTCACGGCCCGCAGCTCAATTTCCAAACTCTTCAGCGAACAAAATCACTTTCATTTTGAAACCTGTGGTGTATGTACTTCGCTTTTCCATTAAGAAACTGTCGCACTTCTTCACTGCCACAACATCAAAACAACATTACGTGCGGCGCAAAGACGATATAGGAGAAAGACGAGTAAGTCAAGGCTAACATTTGGTACTCAAGGACCAACGCTAATGTGCTACTATCTGTGTACACTCCACAGAAAGCTTTAGAAAATAATTGATTGTCAGTTATTGGGCAAGAATCAATTCTTTTCATTTCATTTGATTCTTTTAAAATTTCTTTTTCTGTTAAGGATTGCGAAGGGAATTAGTAACGGAAATATTAAAATACCTTTCTATATTTTGCACGTTTATTTAAAACTTGCAAAGACAAACTACAGAAATAATGGTTAGGTTTTTGCTTTTAACATAAATCGTTAAAACTACTTGAAATATATAAAAAGTAAGCTCAATAAACTTTTCCTCGTAAAAATATCACTTCAAATTAAATTACATGTTTATAAGTTATTTCTTTTTTCCAATAAATATATAAACTCCGGCAGTCAAGACTGCATCTCGAGCACTATATCAGTACATTCTAAACGAACTACCTCCAACAAACTTGCGGCGCACTGTGTCTGCGCTGTACGCTTGGCAACACCACTGGCTTGCAAGGACACAGCTGCCACACAACCTTTGCCAAGGTCGCGTTCATCAGCCGCCCGTGGCGTAGGCCGTGTTGTACAGGATTTACAACAACAATGAGCACAACCTATAAACGTATAAACGACAAATATTTTTTTTAAACACTCTTTGAAAATAATGGTGCGAACTATAAACGCAGGCTACTTATATGCGATAAAATACGGTACTCTTTGCTCAGCTCGGATGCCCTCCTCTTTCCTACCCTGTTGGCTCTCCGTCGATTTCCAATCCGCTCGTGCTTCATAATTTTTGTAACGATTCAGATAGTTTATTTACGTTGTTGCACGGCTCGAGCTCTTCGTATTCTACGCCCTGCTGTCGCCAAACAGTGACGCCAGCAAGAATTCTGCACATGTTTTAACAGCTGCATTTGTTGTCCTGTAGGACGTTGAAGCGGTGATGGGGCTCATTTTAATTTAGTTTTTTTGCCCTAGCCGCCGAGCATTAGGGCGTAATTAACGATGAGTCGTGGACAAATTTTGTGTGTTAGTTGGAATGTTTTTAAATGTTTTAGTGTTTGTATTGGGTAAGCAGTAATGCTAGAGTTTTTTCAAAATTATGGTTTCGGTTGCATGTTTAAATTCTGTCTCGGTTTAAATTAAAACTTTGTGTCACTGTGTCTCTCTGTTTTAAAGTGTCATGTATTGTCTTGTTCACTTCCCAAAAGTTAATCTTATTAAATTAATTTTGGTGTCCACAACTTTCGCATTGGGCTGTCTTGTATACATTATTAAATGTATTTATTCTCCAACTCTTTATTTGGATGGAGCCTTGACGAGTTGTTTGACTCCCTGTGCCGAAATCTTAATCCTTTTAATAGTAATTTTTATGTGTTCCTTTTTTATGCAATGGAGGTACTTTACTGGACTTAAACAGCTGCCCTCCTTTCTAGCTGCTCAAGTATTCATATCCAGTCAGTTTTTTAATAATTGTTTTAATCATCTTGGCATTTAATAATGTTTTCATTTAAAGTTCACGCAAGTTGTATTATTCAAGTTTTGTGTTAAATGTTATGTAAATCAACAAGGATTTTTCATTGTAATGCTTTTGCATATATTAATGTAATGTATGATTGCTCAGGGGTGCCTTGCAGAGTTTTGGTGTATAATTATTTGAAAATATATAATTTTTAATCAATTATAGTCAATACTATTTGTGCTACAGCATAAATAATTTCTGCGCGAACTCTGCTATATTTTTTTTCTCATGTCTGCATTGTCATATTTGTCGCATGAAATGACTGAGGTCGGGTTTATCTACACGCTCAAGAAAGAAGAACTTTTGGATTTACTACGGGACCTCGAGTTTGCAACCGATGAAAGGATGACTGTAGCTGAGCTGCGGTAAGCTTGTGGCCCATAACAAGGTCCGATGGCGCAACCCTCTCAATGCATAGTCCCAATGAGTGTCGCCAATGGTCCACCTAAAGTTGATAAACTGTTTCTTGTAAACCTAACTCCTTTGACATCCCTTGTCCCAGTCAGCATTTTATTATTCTTTATTGCAGTTCCGATAGCAATTAAGTGTGAGGGATTCATACTGCAAGTACTCCGTGAAGAAATAATGTCATTGGAAGGTGGCAGTGGCACCTTTGTGGACTTCAAGCGTAGGGCGATAGAGGCTTTTGCGATAGAGGCTTTTTTGCCTCTGCGCATCAAGCGTAATTGCGAACGTGACTATATTTATAGATACCAAAGACAATGAGTCATGAAATGCCATATATTCTATATGGCATTTCATGACTCATTGTGCTTACAAATGAGTGAACATGAACTGGTTAGTGTTGTTATAGATAATTTGACTCCGCACGCTCAACGTACATTGGTTTCAGTTCCACGTAATTTTTGTGAGCTAAGTCAGTTAGCTGTGGAAGTGCAAGGCTGTCTTGTAGCCACTAGCAAGTATCGTACGTGTTTTCCACCCGCCTTACAAGCCTGCCGCCACTGTAACTCCATGCCGTCTGGGCAAATTTCTCATATACAGGCTGTCTAGCAACACTACTTTTTCATGCAGTGCAGTAAATGTCCTGTTCAGGGACACATAGCTAAGGATTATCAGCATAGCAGGCGTACACTGTCTGAAAGAAAGTGTTTTCATTGTGGCGAGCTCGGGCACCTGCGTAGGACTTGTCCAAATGCGGGAAACGAGGATTGACTGGAAATCGGAGTAGGTTTTCCATTTAGGCAAAAGGTAAAATCCTGCGCACAATTAGGAAGTGTACGGTGTTAATCACCTGTGGGGAGAAAATTTTTTCGGACTTAGTTGACACTGGGGCTACCCATTGTGTTTTGAGTATCAATTTTTTGAAACATCTATTTGATTCGAAGATCGTATTCCAAAGGACGTGTCATGTGTATGTCTGAGAAGCGTTTGTGTGTGGCCAATGGTGACGTTATAAGCAAAATTTTTGTGAACTTACATTTTAAAATTGGTAGGTTTGTCCTGGATGTTTCCCTTTTGGATTTTTTCAGACCTTTCCCATGACATCATTTAAGGGCTTGAATTTTTGGGGAAAACTTGGGAGTCTGTTAATTTTGACGAATTATATTTGTTCTTTTGGTTTGCCCCGAACATCCAGATTGGTCTTCAGGTCGTGGCGGTCCCGGAAATGTTTTCATGTTTACTTGATGGTACGAGTTAAACTGAATATTTTCAAAATCAATTAGATCAGTTGAGGGAAGAGTTTAGTGACATCTCTTCGCATATTGGGAAATGCGATGTTCTTCCGTATAAGTTTTCCATGACTGATGATATTCCGGTACGCCACCGACATTTCAAGTCCCCCGCCCTCCAAGCACCACGCCCTTCTGGAGAACACTGATAAGTTGCTAGACGCTGAAGTTATTGTTCTATCCACATGAGACTATTGTTCGCCCAGGTTTTTGGTGCGCAAGAGGGATAGCGACAAGTATCGTTTGGTGGTTAACCATTNACATGAGACTATTGTTCGCCCAGGTTTTTGGTGCGCAAGAGGGATAGCGACAAGTATCGTTTGGTGGTTAACCATTTTCTGGTGAATAAGAAAATTCATTAGACCATTTTGTGCTGCCTACTATTGATTGCGTCCTTCAGCATCTGAGTAAAGCCCTTGTGTTTTCAGTGTTAGATCTAAATAACAGATTTCACCAGTGTTTGCTGGATCCTTCCTGTAGGAAATATACGGCTTTTAGCACACAATGAAGCCAGTTCGAGTTCACGCATAATTTTGGCTGTTAAGCCTTGTCCTGAGTAATAGATCACATCTTGTTAGAGTATAAATTTAAGTTAATTTTTAAAGTATATCAATGACGACATTGTGTCAGTAATGATCTTGAGTCTCATTTGTCCCGCTTGCGTCAGGTGTTTCTTAAAATGCGGGAAGTGAGTTTGACGGTTAATCCTAATAAGGTCACCTTGGGATCTACAAGGTTACATTTTTGGATTATCTGCTCTGTGAAGGTCGACTGATGATTGAACCTGCTTCCATCCTGTGCCAAGAGAGCGCAGCAAGGGATGACGCCGCCCATGAAGGGAGGAGCCAACCAGACAACGATGACCGAACTACACCGAAGGAAACCGAAGAGAGGCTGTTGACCGTATTTAGGGATGGACGAGCCCCCAGAACGCCAGTTGACATCGAGTTGTCATCCCATTGGCTTCCACTGCCTTGGCAACTCCGCAGTCCGCCCTACCACTGTCATGCTGGGGCTCTCTGATGCAACGAGAACTTCTACCAGCAAAGTTTGCTTCAGCCCCTGATACACTCTCCACTTGGAAGTGCTTACCCCATCCCTTCAGGATTACACTAGACAACAGTAGGCTTAGAGTTGTTCTCACGACTTCTTTATTAGTTGCTCTTGAATTGCTCTTTGCGTAACAGGTCTCCAGCATCTGTTATTAATGTAACTTCCGCTGGTTGCTTGGTAATCACAAAAGCCTAGGAGTTAATACGGGTCACAGTGTTTATTCTACTTAGAAATAAATACGTTCAGGTCTATGCACTGCATTCTGATTCCAAAGATGATTTGTACCTTTCTACCACCTTGTAAATACAGTCCCCCACGGGAGAGGCAGGTGACCACGTCTTGCCAACCAGTTTCCAACAATAGAGTAGGACTGCGGACTCCCGTAACTGGGCAGTAGTACGTTGCAAAACACCACGTGATTTGCCAGCCAAACATACTGTGGGTCCAGTGCGCAAAGGCACTTGGCGCACACGTATGGTAGAGCCCTCTTGGAGTGTACTAGGTACACTCCAAGAGGAAGCAACAGGACCACCCGAGTCAGCTAACTCAGTCCATCCACCTCGTGAAATTTGCTAATTGGAGTGCCAGACCTGACGACGAGGTGTGACCCGGTATCCTCTCATTGGCTCATGAGAAAGCTTTAACGCCACCCCAAGTCAGCTAACTTGCTCCATCCACCGCATGAAATTAGCTGGTTGGAGCAGTAGGACTGACATGGTGTGACACCATTGCATCTGGGTACTATAGCTCAGGAATTCTGTCACCTGCCCCTTGCTTGCTGCGATGACCCGTAGAACCTACCCCATGTCATTCATCTGACAAGGAGGGACAAAGTGGGCCGTTAAGAAGGCAACTACGGCTTCGGCAGCCAACCAATTGTCTAGCTACAGATCCCAGTTGACCTTCAGCCTTTCCTTCGCTCAGGAACAGGCACAAGTCACCCGCCAACTGCAGGGGCTTCACTTCTCAGTCTCCCCATGACATTTATTTGAGCCACCCCAAAAGGACCAGCGGGACCCCTCATCCAGTCGTCGTCCATCTTTGACTCAGACTGCCCATGGGTCTGGGTATTGCTGGCACCGTTCATTGATCGCCATTGCCTGCCGCCATCACCCAGTCGCCTAAAGCAGCCAGCCATCTGACAGCCTTAGCGCCGGCCTGCAGGTGGTAAGCCAGCATCAACTGCCGCCCCAGCAACCTCAGACGCTTACATAGCTTGCCACTGCACGACCAGGATAATTCTGTATACCGGCTTCTTTAGGGCCAGGCCGAACCCGCAGTAATAAGCCTGTAATGTCACGAGGGTTCTCTACCTGAACCTGCTTAAAAACCCCCGTAGACTAGGTGACGTATCAAACATCCTGGCTGTCACGCGTCAAGTTTGACATCCAAACTTGTTGAAAAAACTTTGTCACATTGGGATGCAGTTAAGACTGCTCAACATACTTAGTAGCACCACAACAGAAAAACAAAATCTGTGAAACTGAGAACAGTGAATAAAAAGCTGCTTTGGATCACTGTTCACAGTAAAGTGTTCACTTTTAAGGCTTTAGTTACTTTTTCCTTCCAGTCATTTTTATACTTTAACCACCTCTTTAAATAAATAATGCCTCCACAGCACTCAGAAGTTAACATCTAAGGCTAAAATAAAGTACACTTATTGACTATTATTCCAAATGAGTGGACTTTCAAAAGTGGCCATTTTACCGTGAATAGCCTATACTGACGGTAACAGTTGAGAATATAAAATTGACACAATGTTACAAAAGAACCAATAAAATTTTTAAAAGGATTTTTTGTTGTTTGTTACCAGGACTAAGTTTGGATGACAAGAGATCTCCTGAATGACTAACTTTCAGATGTTTGGTGTCGCAGGATGGGTGCATTGCTAACGAAAAGGGACAAGTTAGTTTATGTTGCAATTTGAAGGTAACATAGAACAATTAGTGAAGGATCATCACAGACAGAACACGGCATAACATAACAAGTTTCAAATTCTTGATATAGCCATCCACAAAAAAATGTAAAGACTACCACAGAAAATAGTATTCTGAGTAACTATTAGCAGCAAACCATTGTCACACCGGCAGACAAAATTAAGCAACCTTCTGTTAGCCTGATGTGTTAGTGGATTCTAACAATATGGAACATAATCTCAACTGAAAACATATCGAAAGGATTCAAAAAATTTTGCCTCTCAAATTCCCTAGATGGCACTGAAGAAGATAACACTGAAGTAAGTGAAGTCATGTAAGTTGCAGTATTTATTTTCTTTAGCTTATTATCAGGTTTATAATATTTTTTACTTTCTCATGGTAGAATTTGATGGTGCTGCTTATATGCAGGGGCAGTTTATTTCTGAAGAAATACAGTCCATAGCGATCTCTGGTAGTGAAACACATATCTCCACTATGGCATGACTATCCTATACAATAGATTAGCGAATCTTAACTTTTAATTACATAATAGATTTTTCAGAGAAATTTTCTACTGTACTTAATCTTTAATAGAAACCAAAAAAATTACAGCCTCATATTCCAAATTCTCTAATTGAAGTTTTTTTTAAAATACAAAACCTTTTATCTTGCAGCTTGCCCTTAGAATTTTTCCTCACTGTCGATAACCTTTGAGTCTTTCAAGGCCCGGAACCTCTCTACTGTGTCTGTCACGGAGAACTCTCCATGCACTATGTTGTCTCTCGTACGAACATTCACGGTTCCTGATGCCTTCTCTTTGTCACCAACCACTGTCGGCATAAAAACACCGCAAGCATTAACAATGCACAATCTACAAAACTACAAAATACAAACACTTAGTAACTTTCCTGCATGTGCCAACAAATTTTCTCCAACTTTACTATTTTCTACCACCTGCAATTCCTTCCACCAAAAACTGATTTAGGTGGATATGGTTTAAAATTTGTAGTCAACAATTATTACCAAATTTTGTATATATAGTCGAACCCTGAAGTAACAAAAATGTAAGTAATGAAAACAGTGATCTAAAGTAAAGATTTTCAGGAACGGTCAAAAAAATTCCAAAAATTTATGAAAATAATAAAATATCCTTGCTGAAATGGAATAAATTGCAATGAAAACCTAATAAAAATACATTCACTTGCCCATGGCAATAATATGAAAGCATTTCTCAGTAGAAACCTTAAACCATAAAAAAAAAAAAAATTGGGTTAAAATCAGTTTAAAACTACGGCAGTGGTGATTTGAGTTGAGAGAGCACGCGTCTAGTGAGTTAAGACATAGAGTGACACATTATGTCACGAAAGGCTCCTTTGTCTTCACCCCTCCCTTCCCCCTCAGCCTTCCCATTACCCTCCAACCACGTGTGCACAGTAACAGCGGTAGCCAATAACAGTGTGGATTACAAATCTTCCCTTTCCTTCCCATAACTCTAGCACCTTTTATCTTGTGACCACGCCATGTCTTTGTATGCGGTGTTTATCTTTGGGATACGTTTTTAAATAGTGCTCTTATAACTTAGATTTTTGGCTTTTTTGTTTACGGCATGCAAATGGAATTGATTGCATTGCCTGTTGATGACCTGCTTAAGCTATTTTTTTATCGGAATACAATTTCATTTACGTTTTTTGGCTTAGCCTTTGGATACAATACAACAATAACGGCACGCCAATACTACCTGCTTCTGATGCAACCAGCCTCGCTTCTCTGTTGCAAGTATCGCAGTTGCCATTGGAAAGAAGGTCACGTCCTTCGCACTAGCTGTGTGCATGCGTGTCCGTTGACTTTACGTGTGTCGCTACAGGCCGCCAGTTTGTTGGATAAATTAAGGCATGATTGTGGTGTAGTGTACAAACAACTATTGGTTTGTTTGTTTATTTATTTATTTATTTATTTATTTATCCTTTGCACTAGCTAAAAATGTATGCTGGGGAAAAATATATCCATATGTTTTTGAGGCAATAAGAGGAGGTCCACGGGCTTGTGGGATGTATATTTCTATTTGGAAGACTTCTGATTATTGAAATAAATTTGTGTTTTGGTTATAAATGTACTAATTTTTGTACAAAGAGTCATTGAGAATGCTACCTAAAATTTAACTGCCAAAAATGTTTGATTTTTCTCGTTAACGTGATGTCATTTGTGGTTATGCGATAATATATTTTTATCCAGCAAACTCCTTCCTTTTGAAATAAATAAAAATTTCATTAATAAATCATTTAATTTTCGTACAAAAAGGCTTTCGAAATTAATTTTGCACTCGTTATAAGGTAAGTAGAACACAATGTTTGAACTGTTTTATCGTTAACGTGACGTTGTTTATGGTATTGTGGGGTACTATTTCATTTTCCAAACATCTGTCTAGTGAATTACATTAGTATTCAATTGAAATAAAATTGTTACGTTGCACCATTGACGATAAAACACTGTCTTAATGTGAAAAAACCAGTTTAAACTATTTGTTGGTGTTAGGGTATTGTAAAAGGTAATTTGGATTTAAATAAACAGCAAAATAGAATAAAGATTTTCAGGGACCACGACATGTTGTTAAATCAGGATTCTCGTGTATCTATACCATCCATAAATGCAGCAAAAACATGATTGATGATAAAACAGCCAAATATAGCTTATTTATAACAGAATTCGCTGATATTTAACTCCAGTGCTCAAAATTCCATGACAGCATTTAAATTCCCTGACATATCACTTTTTTCCATGTTTTACAGATAGGTGGCAACCATGCTTTCTCTACCCCTCACCTTTTCACCCTCTCTGCCTCTCCTTACCCATTCTGTACAATTCTCTACCTCCTCTACTTTTTGTATCTACAACTGCTCTCTCTACCTCCCCTACTTTTTTACCTACAACTCCCCTCTCTGTCTCTAATGACCACGCTGTAAACGACATTAGACCCACCCACCCTGCTTCTTACCCATACCTGCCTACTTTAGGAAATAGTAATTACAAAGATTTTGTAAACACAACAATAACATTAAATTTTTGAATAAAAATTACACTAAACAATGCAGGCTTACCATACATACAACCGCATAACATTAAAAAGGCCCATTACGCTTTACTACACTAGAAACATTACTAAAAAACATAATATGTTAATATTTGATTACCTTTCAACTTTCAGTGGAATGTAGCATTAGAGCACCGCTATTTTAAAGATGTAACTACTGCCCGTAGCTTTCCCCAAGACATCTGCATTGCGTTGTTAGCTTATTGGTTAAAATAATGAACTAAAACTATCTTCCTACTTAAGTTAGAGCACTATGGAGTCATACAACTATTATCTATTTTTGNAAAACTATCTTCCTACTTAAGTTAGAGCACTATGGAGTCATACAACTATTATCTATTTTTGCTATGTTGTTGTATTTTGCTGTTTATGTTGAAATGGAACACTGTGGCTTTCTTAGGAATTCTGCATTAAAATTTTGTTCATAACATAAGTCTGATTTCCTGCATTTCAAAACCGAAATTAAGGATCTGAACTGGGTTCAGTTTTTTTTTCNCTGATTTCCTGCATTTCAAAACCGAAATTAAGGATCTGAACTGGGTTCAGTTTTTTTTTCCACCAAACTGAAAACACGCTTGCATTCTGTATCTCTGTGTGGAATGGACAGGATGAACAACATTATTCTACATATTCTATTGTATTTTAAAATGCCATCAACACCACGAAACATTGATAACTTGACCCACTTAACATCATCACTATCTGCTGTAGCACTAAGGGCTGAAATAAAGTCTATCTGAAGAGTTGAGAATTGTTTTTCAGTTTCGTCCATAGCTGGAGCCTTAGTTTCACCTTCTTGAACAGGCAAAATCAAAGGAAACAAATCCACAAAGTAGCAGACAGAAGAAAAGTTGGCATTGTCGAGATTATTTACTCTTGCCACAGCTGTATTTTTCAAGACTTCATTTTTAATGGGGAATTTGTGAACAATGTAGTTACATGCTGTAACAAAAAAGTCCTGACAGATGCAAAGAAAACTCTTTTTCCTTTTCTTCAAGTGTTTTCACAATGTTTGATGATTTAATTACTATTAGTAATTCAGTGTCGTCTTTCTGATTCTGAATAGGGTGATACTTCACTTCAAATAATGAGACAACTTTTCACAGATTTTGCTTTCACAAAATTTGATAGCAATGCTTTTAGAAAATCAAGTAACAGTTCTCTCAAAATATGAATGTGTGGAGATGCTGACTGAAGAATTACATTCATTTTTCAAATGTTGGGAGGACACCTAGAAGAAATGCACAAAATAATTAATTAATTAGGTCAGAAGAAAGGAAAATAAAAAATACTTTTTTTCCCTCCAGATTTACAAAAGGACTCGTATTCTTCAGAATAGGAACATCACTGTTTGCTGATTTCAAAGCAATTCTCTTTATGTTGTAATCAGTAGCACAACCCAAATTCTTCCTTTTCTCATTTATGTTTTTCTGTCATCCTATCAGAGGTTGAACAGAATGATGATTGTAGTTTGAGAATTTTGTAAGAGGTGAGACTCGAAGATGAAGGTTTCTCATTTACAACCTCTCCCTTAAAGAAACTAAGCAATGGTTCCCACTGTTCGAAAACCCTCAACAAATTTCTTCCAAGAGAAAGCCATCTTGAACAGACATGCTTGAGTATTTTCTTTGCTTCTGTATCATGGAGCTCTTGAAATTTTTGTAAACTTGCTTTTCTTTTGAACTTTTTTCCAAATAATAAAAAGTGTCCACAAGAATGTCATCAACTTTTACTGGAAAAGCAGATAGAGCCTTTTCTGCAAAGCAATTTATCAGGTGACAAATGCAACCAATCACAATAAGCCCAGGGTGTTTCTCTTTCAACACTGCTGCAACACCATTTTTATGGCCAACCGTTACAGCAGCTGCATTATCTGCACAAAAACCACACAGTGTTCAACAGGAATGTTATTGTACTCAAGCTGTGCAAGCACTAAGTTACCTATATTCCATTCAGTAGAATCTCCTTTCACAGCAGGGGTACAAAGAACAGAGTTCACAATGTTCTCCTGTGTATCATCGTAAAACGTCACTACAATGGGATACAACTTTGAATTGGTGTCATTTCTTCCATCAGTTGAAACAGAAAACAGTGCATTCTGCAAACATTGTACTATAATAGGTTTTGCATCAGAAGCCATTTCCTTTACAATTGCTGAAATTTTTGTACAACCACATCCATACTTCTTTGCAATTTCTGAGTCCGGGAACATTTTTTTTAGTAGCAAACCTGCATAATCTGCAGCAGTTAGGGAAATGTTGTGCTCTACCAAAAAAGAAGTAAACAAGCATTCTGCTCATGTAACGTCCGAATTGGCATTTCCAGGTTTTGCAAAGAACTTAGAAATCTTCTGATTTTCTTCCTGGCACATTATGTTGGCGACATGCTTCATGCTTTTAACGTGTACACTTATATCTGTTTTCCCACCACGTGCAATGTTTATGTCGCATTGATATATACTACAAAAGCCAAACCTATCACCCATGTCTGATTTTATAATACATGGAAACATTACACAGTATGATTCCCAGAATGTCTGGTAGTAATACTGCTTTTTTCTAATCATCTTTAGTTTTAAACTTTGCAGAGTTGACAATAAGTAACCTANAGACCAGGAAGATGGGTGTCCGGCCGTCGCTAACCGTCTCCTAGATTCAGCCTCCGGCAACATTAACAAGGTGATGACGTTCCGGTTAGGGTTATTTAAAATGGCGTGAGTGAAGTAACAATAAACATTATATTAAATTCAATGTAAAGCTCCCCCGGTCAATGCTAATATAAATAATAATTGTATAACCGTAAATTGTAATAAATTCATCAGATACTGTTTTGCACTACCGAATTAACGAGTCATTATTTGAGTTACGCCCCCAGCATACTCTCATACTCTGAAGTACGAGCTAGCTGAAAACCATAGTTCGTAACAACGTGCAATGTTTATGTCACATCTGCATATACTAAAAAAGTCAAACCTATCGCCCTTGTCTGATTTTATAATACANACTATCTTCCTACTTAAGTTAGAGCACTATGGAGTCATACAACTATTATCTATTTTTGCTATGTTGTTGTATTCTGTTGTTTATGTTGAGATGGGACACTGCGGTTTTAAAGAAGCAGCTGTGGCTTTCTTAGGAATTCTGCATTAAAATTTTGTTCATAACATAAGTCTGATTTCCTGCATTTCAAAACTGAAATTGAGGATCTGAACTGGGTTCAGTTTTTTTTTTNGGAACACTGTGGCTTTCTTAGGAATTCTGCATTAAAATTTTGTTCATAACATAAGTCTGATTTCCTGCATTTCAAAACTGAAATTAAGGATCTGAACTGGGTTCAGTTTTTTTTTTCACCAAACTGAAAACACGCTTGCATTCTGTATCTCTGTGTGGAATGGACAGGATGAACAACATTATTCTACATATTCTATTGTATTTTAAAATGCCATCAACACCACGAAACATTGATAACTTGACCCACTTAACATCATCACTATCTGCTGTAGCACTAAGGGCTGAAATAAAGTCTATCTGAAGAGTTGAGAATTGTTTTTCAGTTTCGTCCATAGCTGCAGCCCTAGTTTCACCTTCTTGAACAGGCAAAATCTAAGGAAACAAATCCACAAAGTAGCAGACAGAAGAAAAGTTGGCGTTGTCGAGATTATTCACTCTTGCCACAACTGCATTTTTCAAGACTTCATTTTTTATGGGGAATTTGTGAACAATGAAGTTGCATGCTGTAACAAAATAAGTCCTGACAGATGCAAAGAAAACTACTTTTTCCTTTTCTTCAAGTGTTTTCACAATGTTTGATGATTTAATTACTATTAGTAATTCAGTGTCGTCTTTCTGATTCTGAATAGGGTGATACTTCACTTCAAATAATGAGACAACTTTTCACAGATTTTGCTTTCACAAAATTTGATAGCAATGCTTTTAGAAAATCAAGTAACAGTTCTCTCAAAATATGAATGTGTGGAGATGCTGACTGAAGAATTACATTCATTTTTCAAATGTTGGGAGGACACCTAGAAGAAATGCACAAAATGATTAATTAATTAGGTCAGAAGAAAGGAAAATAAAAAATACTTTTTTTCCCCTCCAGATTTACAAAAGGACTCGTATTCTTCAGAATAGGAACATCACTGTTTGCTGATTTCAAAGCAATTCTCTTTATGCTGTAATCAGTAGCACAACCCAAATTCTTCCTTTTCTCATTTATGTTTTTCTGTCATCCTATCAGAGGTTGAACAGAATGATGATTGTAGTTTGGGAATTTTGTAAGAGGTGAGACTCGAAGATGAAGGTTTCTCATTTACAACCTCTCCCTTAAAGAAACTAAGCAATGGTTCCCACTGTTCGAAAACCCTCAACAAATTTCTTCCAAGAGAAAGCCATCTTGAACAGACATGCTTGAGTATTTTCTTTGCTTCTGTATCATGGAGCTCTTGAAATTTTTGTAAACTTGCTTTTCTTTTTTTCAAATAATAAAAAGTGTCCACAAGAATGTCATCAACTTTTACTGGAAAAGCAGATACAGCCTTTTCTGCAGATAAACTTATCAGGTGACAAATGCAACCAATCACAATAAGCCCAGGGTGTTTCTCTTTCAACACTGCTGCAACACCATTTTTATGGCCAACCGTTACAGCAGCTGCATTATCTGCACAAAAAGCCACGCAGTGTTCAACAGGAATGTTATTGTACTCAAGCTGTGCAAGCACTAAGATACCTATATTCCATTCAGTAGAATCTCCTTTCACAGCAGGGGTACAAAGAACAGAGTTCACAATGTTCTCCTGTGTATCATCGTGAAGCGTCACTACAATGGGATACAACTTTGAATTGGTGTCATTTCTTCCATCAGTTGAAACAGAAAACAGTGCATTCTGCAAACATTGTACTATAATAGGTTTTGCATCAGAAGCCATTTCCTTTACAATTGCTGAAATTTTTGTACAACCACATCCATACTTCTTTGCAATTTCTGAGTCCGGGAACATTTTTTTTAGTAGCAAACCTGCATAATCTGCAGCAGTTAGGGAAATGTTGTGCTCTACCAAAAAAGAAGTAAACAAGCATTCTGCTCATGTAACGTCCGAATCGGCATTTCCAGGTTTTGCAAAGAACTTAGAAATCTTCTGATTTTCTTCCTGGCACATTATGTTGGCGACACGTTTCACGCTTTTAACGTGTACACTTATATCTGTTTTCCCACCACGTGCAATGTTTATGTCACATCTGCATATACTAAAAAAGTCAAACCTATCGCCCTTGTCTGATTTTATAATACATGGAAACTCAATACTGTATAATTCCTGCAATGCCTGGTAGTAATACTGCTTTTTCCTACTCATCTTTAGTTTTAAACTTTGCACAGTCGACAATAAGTAACCTATCAAGACCTCACAAAAACATGGCCGGCAAGAGACAATACATACCACATTGTAATCACAGTTCCTACGTAGTTACATACAGCTTTTATCGCACAAAGTATTAAAATCCTTTAACACATGTTTCAACTAGACTTCAAATTGAAACAGTTCACGGTAAAATCAATGGCCACACCTATTCGTATTCACAAACAAATCCGGTAGATATCAAAAACTCCACAGACGAAAAATTGCAACTCAAACAAACGATATGCAAAAATCTATTGTTGCCCTCTCGTAATGTGATCTCTTGGATGCAGGCAAAATCAGTATCAACTGATATCATCACAACACTACGATTTCAGTGTTTTAACGTAAAATAATTGCAGAAATAATTTTTTACTGAATTAACCAACTAAAAATCGGAATGTACGTATTTCCGGAAACCAATATATGGCAGCTTTTTCCGGCAGACTTCCGGAAAAACCGGAAAGGTTCGCAGGCATGCTTACCCCTTTAATACCACTCCTCCTCTTCTACCGTTCTCATAACTCTCTCACAAACATTTCCCCCCACCCTTTCACCCCTTTCTCTCTTACCAACCACCATAAAGACTAAGCTAATCTCACATTATCTGTTGTAAACCTTTAAGGATTTATGCATGATCCAAAACTCAAAATTTAATTTTTAGCGAGTAGTCGGATATCTATATGTCAACTACTCATGGATTGAAGGTCTGTAATTACAGACATTTTTTATTGCATATTTAAGTATGACATGTGACGTAATTAGAAGTATTATTTAGAGCAGCGCTGTCACCAACCGACCCCCTCACCCCTCCCGCCAGCTCTAAACCAGTGTAGAGAGACACGTGTCAGTCGTAATCACCGCAGAGAAAGGTCAAGCCGAGGAAGAAGCGCGTGCAGGCCTTACAAGTGTCACTGCCGCGCAGGCTTCCTCCCCACCCACCTCCTACCCTCTAGCAAATCAAGTGAATTTCGGAACGCTGAGAAATTACGAGATAGGCAGGCGTATGATGCCTGAAGTTGAAAACACGCACCAGGAAATAGCTGACACGCTTAGAAAAAAATTTCGAACCATCTCCCCCCAACCTTCAGGGAACCATGGCACGTTTTTGAAGTGCGTTGTTCTGCTTCCTCCCCCCTCCCCCCTCGTCATAACAAGGGGACACGTGTCGGAAATTAGGGAGGGAGGCAAGGATATAAGCCTCTTTGCAGGGAGGAAGATTACCGCACAGAGAGAACAGTTCGTCATCAGTAGACCATCGTGATCACCGCAGAGTTTGTCAGTACCGCCCAGAGAGGTTAGTCGCGCAGAGAGAGAAGGCCGGGAAGATCAGAACCCGGCCACGTCCGTCAGTCGAAGCAACGAGCAGCTAGTGGCGCGGAAGTTTGGTACCGCCACCTCGGAACGCGCAGGAAGGTAGTCAGTCGTGACATTAAGGGGTCAGCCAAATCGAGATGCGAAACGCAGACCAGATTCAGAGACAGTTACCAGAGTCACGTCGGACGAATAGTTTCACCACGTCGGGACGCGAGTTAGCCAGCCAGTTACCGCCCAAAGTAACCCCGTCGTCACTCAGGGACCTGTCCTGTCACCGAATGCCCCTACAGCGTCGGAATCGTAACCAGAACATTGTAACCAGTCCTTCAGGCCTTGAACTCGCAGGGCGTTAAAGTATGTGTAAATTCCCGCAACAGTGCCGGGAATGTATCAGCAAATTCCCGTTAAATAAACCTGTTCCAAACTAAGAAGTCCTGATGAAGTCATTGTGTGATTTACCCTTAAATCCCAGGCACCCTATAGTCTGTGCCACTTAACATTAACCGTAAGACGCTACGAATCATCTGTACACCACAGATGAGGATTTTAATGTGTTAAGTATAAAAAAAACTATGTCAATGTTATATTTCAGAGTGAAAAAAACCTTTTGATGTTATATTTTGAAATGAAAAAAATACTCTCTTAGTAGTTGTATTATTGGTGAAAAAAGTTTGTTCTGATTAGTTAATTATATACTTCTTACTCACAAAACACTACTTTGAAAACAGTTTTCTTTATTAAAAAAAACCTTGCATAATATGATAAAATAAAAAAATCATTAAATTATATCCACTAAACTTTATTTTATACATTCACTGAACCTTACTATATACAGTATTTTCTCTATTCTAAGCCGTGCCTAATTTTTGGGGGGAAATCATGGTTAAAAATTATTTTTGTGAGTATGAAGCCATAGGTTCAACCAACACTTCCAGTTGGAAATTTAATTTTATCAACAAGTTAAATTTTGCTTATGTCACACATGGTTTTCCATCAAAGCTTTGACAAAATCACANAAATTTAATTTTATCAACAAGTTAAATTTTGCTTATGTCACACATGGTTTTCCATCAAAGCTTTGACAAAATCACAAAAGAGAAGATTGTGCTTTTGAAAGCAAATATTGCATTATGTGCTTTTCTTCAGCCGGCCAAATTTGATTCCTCAATTACAAAGAGCTACCCGGCTGCTGTATGTCCTTTCTATTCTACAAAGATTATCACTTTTTGTTTTAAAGAAGCAAAATAATGGAAACGTTTTTCTGTCACTATGAATGAAGAACTATATTTTTTCCCAATGTNTTTTGTTTTAAAGAAGCAAAATAATGGAAACGTTTTTCTGTCACTATGAATGAAGAACTATATTTTTTCCCAATGTTTAACAAAAATATTTGTTTCTTGGGAATATGCATACGATAAGCAGGGGTCACTTTGTGACCAATTGGGGTGACTTGGAACAAAAAAACCACATTTAAATGTCTCCCCATTTAAGTGGGACATTTCAGATATTCAGCTATGCCAATTGAACCATTGAGCATTAAAAATTAGCTCTTTGAAATGGAAGAAAATGTAAATAACCGTGAAAAATCCTGTGTCACAATGTTACCCCCCATGTCGGAAGTCACCCCCGCTTATGGTATTATACAGCGTACATAGCCTACTGCATTTGGTACAAATTATTCGTAAAGGAAGATATTTTGAGAAGTTGATTGCAACCATGATTTTTGTATTAAAAACAGTATCATTGACAGCATTTTTGATATCTGCTTTACATAAAGCATGGCAAAACACAATTTTATATAACTATACATGCTAACTATTTCTTACTTGCTGTTGCCAACACAGCACTACAGTTACTGTAAAATCCATTTTGATTACTAAGTAAATATTATTATTTATTGACAATAAATAAGTGAAAGTTTGGTTTAATCAAGAATAATATTACTAACAGTATAAAATGTTTCCTGTATGTGATTTATTTAAAATACAGGCAGGCATGTAGGGTGATTTTTTAAAGGTTTGTCTTTGGAAGATACAGTATATGGCCTATACATCAGCAGCACGTGCACTGATAATAGCTCTTTTTTTTTTACAGATAACCATCTTAACATTTCTCATTCCCATGTGGGACTACAGCTGCAACCACCACACTCCTCTACCAAAGATTTCCTCCAGAATACATTTTTAATTTACCTTTGAAATTACATTTACACTATAGCTCATTGAACTCTGTTTATGTGGGAAATGATATCTTTGGGACATACTCTTTATTTTCAAATTTGTACACATGGTCAACATAATCTAAACATTCTAAATTATGCAACATGTCGTTCATGAAAAGAAAAGGTCATAAAAATGATTACAAAATTTGAAAATGATTCATTAATGTTGCACAGAAGGAATCACGCAATGAAAATTATTGTTTACATCATCAGCAGTACAGTCCTAGATAAGTTAGTCATGAGAAACTCTTAAGTGCCACATTTTTGAGATACTTTATTTACATACCATGTGATGATGTCACAACACTCACGAATAAGGATGGGTCTATTTGATTCTTTGGTACCTTGATCACTATGATTCTTCACTAATAATTGGAATTGAAGAATCAAGATTTTCAGCAATTGATTCCAAGGATTAAGTTGAACCTAGCACACTTATAAAAAGTAACTTTTTTTTGTAACTGGTAAACCAAATTAAAAGTACATCCACGTTAATCATTGGGCAATACCATAGCACATGCCCTTACGTATGTAAGGGCTACTGTGTACAATAATATTCAGCTGTTCCCATAAAATAGTACACATGCATACCGTAACAGTGTGCTGTTCTTTTCATACTCTTTTTTTATTGGCAGCATGTAGTGCATGGCATTAATGCGGTGGAAATATTTCATGGTAGAATTTTGACAGCAGTAAGTTCTTGAATTGAGAAATTAAAAAATTCAGTTTTTAAGGTCATAATGCAGGCCGTGTTATTTAAATAAGATAGTTGTTGAATTTTGTGTTATGGATGCACATTTTTTGTGAAACACCACAGGGTGTGGTGGTGTTTGTTCCCACATGCAAAAATTCCGAGAGTGACCTGGCCAGGGATTGAACCCGGTTTGTCTTCGTGGGAGACGAGCAGGCTAACCGCTCAGCCACCATGACATCTGTTCCTGGAGGGGAAAGAAAAAAGTTTGGGAAAAGTTTCTACCAATAAGAATAGTTTTTTGGCCGGGTAAGTGATTCGCAGTGCTACTTTTTCCCTCTTGCTGACGAGTGAATGACTATGGTAGGAATGGTAATGTCAGCTGTGTGATGATAGAAAAAAAAAANTTTTTCCCTCTTGCTGACGAGTGAATGACTATGGTAGGAATGGTAATGTCAGCTGTGTGATGATAGAAAAAAAAAAACTAGAGGGGTGAAGTGGCAGAGTAGCTTTCAGGCANCTTTTTCCCTCTTGCTGACGAGTGAATGACTATGGTAGGAATGGTAATGTCAGCTGTGTGATGATAGAAAAAAAAAACTAGAGGGGTGAAGTGGCAGAGTAGCTTTCAGGCTGGTCCATCATCACGCCGCCGGATGAGCGGACAAGCAGTTCATATTTAAAGTTTGTTACCTAATAGTTGTTTTTTGTTTTTTAAACACATGTTTTTAAAAAAGTAATGATGAGTTCAAGAAGAGATGCAAGTGCTATGGAGAATCTGTAGTATTTCAGAGTACTAACGAAATAAAATGTAATATAAGTAATAAAGATGTGATCCCACCTGTAACATTAGAGTATGAGTGTTGTGAAAAGAATCATGGTGAATTAATGGAGTTGGCAGAGATAAAGAACTCACTAGATCTAAGGCCCAACGCAAGAAATTTTGATGATCTCAAAACAGCTAATTTACAGGTAGATGAATTGGAAAAGGTAATAAAAGAGCAACAATTGAAATTTAATCAGTAAAATGTTATGTATTCTATTTCCTGGACTGTGTATGGTTTGTGTTTAAGTATTGTAATTTGTTGCAATTTATATTGTTATTGTAAGTGTCGTAAACCCCATTGGTTTAAGGATAGCCAGATATAAGACAAATGCTGTACAAATGGACTATGTTTCAAAACAATGATCATAAACAGAGTATTAACACACAAGGTTAGAAAGTATTCACCTCCTTTGACATGGAGTAGATCCCATAAATTAAATACCATAGAGGAACCACAACAGAAATGATAGACCCAAAACCTGAGACCAACACCCAGTGGTCTGGATATCGACGCAGCTAGCAGAAAAGGCTCATCGGCTGATGAACTTTCATCTTAAAGTGGATAGAGGTGTAGTACCCAGTGTCCACGGTTGTGTAATCTTTATTGCCAATGAATTTATTGCAGATGTATTTAATCCATTTGGTGTAAGGGGTGTATCTCAGAAATAATAATAGTAAAAATGTAATTTAATAAAACCTTAATTGTATGGGCTCATACTCACGATTCTTATGACAAAGTGTAGTATATGTACTCGGGTATGAGGGAACAGTGCATAGATGTTTTGAGAAGATTTCACATGTATTTACATTTGATAATGGTGGCCGAGCGGGTAACCCAGCGACCCCGGACGCACGCACAAGTGAATTACGATAACCAATCATGGTTTTAGCCAACATTGTGAAATTGTCTGTACTTCTGGGTGAGCTCTGGTTCCAGCAGCATTTGCTCAACATGTCTCATGATTCCAAGTCATGAGGACATGTCAAAGAGTGGGGATGGATGGAGAGTGTGGGCACCACCTGACTGATCAGAGGACATTCTGTATCTGGTTTCCATGTAGGAAGTACGTGTAACTGAGAGCACATATAAAAGATGTAAAGTTGGAAATTAGGTATGTGTTGTACTTTGTTGTTTGCATATAGGACTTAAGTGTTTGAGAGGCCGGTGGCTCTAGAATCACATCGGGTAGCGCCAGGTAATAGAGTAACTGTGGTATGTTGCGTAGTCAATACGCAACTCAGGCTCCGGCACTACAGCATGCTTGAATTTATAGTCTTTTTCTTTGGACTGGTTGCTCCTTCGTTTTAATATTTATTCAACTGAGGCCGTTCTTTTAAAGAAATAACCCAGCACACATATATAACAAGAGGTTAAATACTACAGTGCTTTTCCCCACTGTTGTAACAGGTTAAACATGGTCACTGAAAAATATTAACGTGCAGTATATGTAATGTGCTACATCGTGTATAACACAAATATGTTAACAATATGTAAAATAATAACCATAAGAATTATCGTAAATACAGACATTGTTAAAAAGTCATAAAGCTGACCTACATATGGTTATAGACCTAAATTGTGAACGTTCATATATTAATGGGTTTTGAAATATGACAGAATTCTTTGACAGCTGAAAACAGTAAATAAAGTATTTGACAGTTAAAATGTAGAAGTCACATGGCAGTTTTTACGTTTACATGTAGCAGAAGGTTATGTAATTGGAAACCAAAAGTATAACTTTAGCAGGGTTTCAGAAAAATGTGAAGTATCCATGAATGGTCTATAATAAAAAAAGTATTAAATACTTGATGCTATTTTAACAGTAGCAATGCAGACAAATACTTAATACACAAAAGGGATTTTCAATAACTTTTACTCCAGGCTTTAGAAGACCCATTACAGTAAAACCCTCATAAGAACTTATTTTTGTATAGGGGTAAGGAGAACGTTTTTTTAATAACTAGCAAAAATGTTTGAAAAAGTTCAATTTAAGGATTTTACATCAGCTGTAAAATACAGTCAACTCTGAAAAAAAAAAAAAAATGACACTGGTAATAACAACTCCCTCAAAGTAAAAGCCCTTTTTTGGGTAACCAAAAAAATTTTGGTTAAAAATTGGAAAGAAATATTGACGCTTCCCGCGTCCCTATATTTTTGCCGTCAGAACACACGCTCGGGGAAGTTCGCAGGCGAAGCCCGCAATAAGGATTTAGGGTCTGGCGGACGTGCCAAAAGGATTCCACCAGGAATTACGCAGCCGCGCCTCACAGCTGCAAAGGCAGGCCACCAAAGGTTTCGGCACGTGCCACTGTTCCTGCACGTGCAGACGGCATCCGGAGACAACGGAAAGCACCAGGGCCAGCCGCATTTTGCAGCTGCCCAAGGGACACCGAGATCCCACCACCAGCTGCGCCTGCCCCGGGCTTCGCCGCAATAAACCAGGAGAGCTTTTAGCGGGCGTACGGGAAGAATAGCGGCCATATCCGGGGACAAGGGAAGGACCACGTGCGCGCGCTGAACCAAAGGCCACCCGCCAAGTAGCACGTGCAGAACGAGACAATGAAGCGCCCATACCAGAATCGATAGGGACAACGCCGGACCACGTGCGCCAGAAGGCCGGACGCACGTGTTTTATTACTCAGGGAGACACAACAAACTCCCCGGACCACGTGCAGAGACGAGGCAGTTTGAATATAGCGATGGCGGGCTACAAAACGAGGAGAGAAAGGAAGGAACGAGTCAGTCAGTCGGGAGCAGTCAGACGCGGCAGTCAGCCGACGGGATCGAGGAGCGGGTCCGAGACGGGACGCCAACGGGAGTCGGCCGACGAGACTCCGAGGAAGCGGAGTGATTCCGGGAGAAACGACCGCGGCAGCCAGCCGCCATCAGACGCAGAGTCCTGCCAGTTCCAGCTCACCAGACCTCAACTGCAGGACCAACTAAGCCAGATAAGTACAGTCATCCCGCGAGTGTGAAGGACCCTGAGTAGTTATCCCGCGAGTGCAACGGATATTTGGAATCACCCAGCAAGTGCGAAGAGTATTACCCCCCCCCCCCTGACGCGAACAATACGGAGCATACGTATAAAAGGGAGGGAGTTGTCTCGAGAGCTCGTGTGTCAATTATAACTTGTTCCAGCAATAATAAAACTAGAGATTTTTCTTGAACTCTCAATCGCCATGTGTTGATTCATTAGTAAATTGGACCTTTAGACAACAGTGTCAACACCTTCGTCCAAACCACAGCTTTGGTAGTTGTCAATAGTTTCAAAAGCAAGTTTTCTTCATTTATTTTGGTCACTGAAAGATGTGATTCACTTCACCACTACTTTAGGACTCAGAAGAGGGAAAGATATAAAAACTGACACTACTCACTAGCACAGGACTGTACCGTGCCTACAGTTACTCAAATTATGCATCAGAATTGCTTAGCTCAAAGGCCTTGCACCATTTGTCTGAAAACATAATAAAAAAAAATACACTTAACGGAATTGATGAAAGGAAGAAAAAAGACTTTTTATGTTTCTTTGACACAGCTGTCTACAAATAGATTCGTTACTTATTCATACCAAGATACAAATTTTTTTCACATGTGAAGGTTATTAGAGCAATAGGTGAGGCAGAAACTCTGTGCGGTAGTACAAATAGAATGTTAAAAACAATTTTTTTTTTTTCAAGCTCTTTCCGATAATTCAACACCAGGAAACCAATATTCTTAACTTAGATAGTCGTGAAGGTGCTGCTTAACATCTTTCAATGGCAAGAAAAATCGGAAGCTAAAACATTTGCATGATACAGCAAGAGGGGAAGGAAAATTAGGATTATTTTCCTGCATCTGGTAAGAGTAGTAAATCAACAATAACAATTCAGGAGAGCCTCAAAACGGCAGACATGAACACACATTACTGCCAAAATTATCATAAAAAAGAAGCCGCAAATCTACCTGAGATGCAAAGCCGAACGAGACAATTAATTTACAGAATGCTAGGAAATAAGACATTAATTCACGAAAGAATAATCTAAAATATTGGCATGTTCCAATTAATATTATTTCTCAGTAATGCAGATATGAACACAGATTACCATCAAAACACAAATATTATTTTCATTGTAAAACACAAGTAACCTGGCCATGTATCTATCTGCCAATAAAGAAAACAAATGTTTGTAAAAAAAGCTACGAGTCAAGTGCACACATTTTTCTCACCTTTACTTTTTGTTTTATTTTACGGCAGCAACTGAAAGACTGACACTAGCTAACTTTAGTGCAGTATTAAGTGTAGGATATTACAACTGGAGTTCTCTTTAGTTTGTTTCAGAATGGTTATAGGGATGAAAGAGGCGGAGAGGGAGTGCAGGACAACCAACACCTTTCTTATGAAGGCATTGCTATGTGGTTCTTCTTACGATACAATTATTATTTTGAATTTCATATTGTTTAAATGGAGCAGAGAAAAATTTTGCTTGTACAGATATAATATTACAATAATTATAATATGGAAGTTTTACCTTCACAGGAAGATAAAAAATGCAATAAATATATCTCTGTTTGTACACATTTTTCTGCAAAGTTGAATTTTATATTTTTTAAAAATGTTATTGATATACTTCAAAACAGAGTTGAAAGGTCTTTTTTAGGCCATGCACATAAAAAATATTCTAACGAATGTTTTGATATACATTGTTTATAAAATACACAAACTTTAACACATACTGTTGTACAAATTTTTAGAGGATTTCTTCATTCTAAAATCATATTTGTTTGCCACTGATATAATACGAAATAGTTTAGTTGTAGAATAATTCACTAGTTTCCACTTGACGTGCTACAAGGAACCAGGGTCTTCTTTGACGCCAGGAAATAGAATACACGCAAGTAGGCTGTGNGGAACCAGGGTCTTCTTTGACGCCAGGAAATAGAATACACGCAAGTAGGCTGTGCACAGAAGGGTAATTGCAGCGCTTGGCGATCTTCACGTCTACCGTATTTACCGCATTGTAAGCAGACATTTTTTTAAAAAATCAATTTGAATCCTCTAAAATTACGTCTCAGCTTAGAATTGGGACAGGCAATATTACATACAGTTTCGACCAAATACTTAAAAAAAACCGTTGCAACCCTAGTACAAATATAATAAAGCAGTCTCAGTTCATAAAAAGTGCCATTTTTGTGTAAAACCCATCACTTATTCCTTGGTTGGGTCTGATCTCTAACAAGGTCATGGCGGAGACAGTTGTGTTTAGTCGCTATGCCGCTGGCTGCTCCCTTCTACTTATCATTGCTCCCTTCCTCCGCCTGCCCATCCTCTCTGCTCTCTTCCTCTCTCTGTCCCTCCTCCCACCCCGTAGCCAGTCCCACAAAGTTCTGGTGCTCCCTTCTTTCCTTCAGAAGCACCAACACCACTCCAAGCTCCTTTCCGCACCCTCACTCTTTTTTTGTATCTTTTTTTCACCTGCTCCCCCAACCCAAAGATCCGCATATTCAACATCTACATTCTCACCCTCTTGCTCCAAAAACCACCACCCCCTTTAGCAGTAATAGTCAAACACGCAGCCTGAAATTTTCTTTGTCCTTTTCTCTCTACCTTCACACAGTGCGGTACTAGCCGTCACATTTTTTTGCATCTTCAGGAGCAATGGAAGATGTGATAAAAACCAGTCAACAGACGTGAAAACTCTGGCATGATCAATGACGTCACAGCGTGCTCTTTCTCAGGTGATACTGTGCGCGGGACGTTGAAAATTCTCCTTGCATTCGGTATCATATTTTCTTTTTCCGAGAGTTTAAAAGTTAGAGGTCGGATTGCATTTGGTGTCGGCTCGCAATCAAATATATTTGGTATCTCTCTCTCTCTCCCCACCACCTCCCGCGCCGACCCTGGACACAGTGTATAAACAGGGCTCACAGTCCGTAGTTCAAGGCTGTCATTCTCAGCACTAGTTGCAGTACTGTACATCAAACTGCAGGACCGCACGTAGACTATTCCAACATTCAACCGTCATTAGATAGCATTCCAGCTTCGAGCATGATTTTAAGTCTCCGAGGTTGCACTCGCCACGCGCAGCCACATTCACTGAGACAACACCCTTTGACCTTTTGTGTTGGCAACCTAGGCATGGCCCTTCAGGCTGGGTATATGTGTGACATTGGCTTGCCAATAAACAAGCACATTCCGTATTGGCGTATTTCAAACTCAGCTTGCTTTCTGTTCTATCAACCTGTCTCTCACGAACTCCCTTTCAGGCCAGTCATCCAGAACGATTCTTCCAGGAGTTGGCAACACTACCCACCTCCTTTGCCCTTCCGGTGAGACGCAAGCAAACTGGTATTCCTCTTCCATGCTGTTGGTAAGGGTATGGTGTAAAGTGGTGTCCCTCCTGACCGGCTAACATTGGTTTGGAATGTGCGGCTACTATAGAGCTTTTTCACTATGTGCTCGGTGTGCTGGAAATTTCCCGCCTGTGTAAGTACTCCCAGGAGCCAATAAGTAGAAGACTTAAGGGCCTGGTATCCTTGGCGGCCGTCAGGTAGAATTGGTAAGTGTCGCACCTGTTGGTGGACATTAGAGACAAAGCTTCAAAGTTCTCTTGTTTGTTCAGCTGTCAGTCGAAAGATAGCGATACCAGCGACAAGTATAAATAACAAAACACAATCGCCATTCTTGGAATGCGCATGTCTGTTTTCAGGGAACATAGTCCCGTTGAGGAAGAAGTCTTGGGGGGAGTAAAGTTGGAAGCGGGCAGCGTGGAGCTAAGAGCCTACTTACACGTTATAACCTAGTGATCTTAAACTTATATGAAACAATTGTTACCAGTTTTTTAAATGTTCTGCACACACCTGTGCTAAATAGATTTAAACTGCATTATTTGCAAGAAAAGCCATTTTTTTCAGCTTGAGTTGTAATGGATTGTGTTTTTTATATGTATGTACACATTATATATACATACGGCGTATATGTGTAATGTATACCCACAGAGCAAGCATCTGTATTTTGCAAGGAATATTTACGCTTCATCTACGGACTTATTTNTATGTGTAATGTATACCCACAGAGCAAGCATCTGTATTTTGCAAGGAATATTTACGCTTCATCTACGGACTTATTTTTTTGCGTATACTGCACATCTATTAGACATTAACGGTGTTCTAAACCGATAAGAGCTCGCTATTTAGGTTAATAAATTGACAGCTAACTCGTAAAGTCGTCTTCCGTTGTTTATAAATGCATCACATGTATGGTGCATTTCGGCTGAAATCCAATAGAAGTCTCTGCCATATTTAATAAAGTGCACGGTAATAATGGTGATTAAGGGATCCGAATGTAATTTTGTGCGCAAGTAATAAGTTAATAAGATTCTTATGCCATATAAAAAAAAATAAAAAATAAAAAAGAAGCAGAAATCGTTTTAAATAAAATTTTACTTACAGAAAACGACGAAGAAATGAAAAAATAAATTTCATCTACGGAAAAATACGACTGTATATTCGCAAGCCTGTAGTTTCAAACTCAGTCGCGTGTAGTGCTGTGACGTTCAAATTCATCCACCCTAAATCCCCAAATTGACGGATTGGAACTCGCCTTTTGTCATTCAAACTAAACGATTGGCCCGCCTGTATTATATGTGTTTGATAATGTAATGTGATGTCAAATTATTATCTAAGAGGGTATACAAATATTATAGGTCTTTGTTATCTTTATAAAAGTTTATTAATATATATTTACACTTTTAAATAATATGAATTGTAATATGTATTCTGAGAAAAAGTAATTTCATTTTACAATTTCATATCTCCTTAATAATTTCTGAACTTTCCGTTACAGGGGCCACAGAATGTAGTCTGATCGCTCGTCTTCCACCAGCGCAATCCAAAATGTGAATTTTCACATGTGAAAAATCTGGCGGATGTTGCCACTGCCCGGTGGGTTTTCTCGCGATAATCCTTTTTCCCCCAGCGAAGCATTATCAATATGCTGGAAGATTACGGCCAAAAGTAACTCGTACAATAATATTGCAACCTACGTTACATGCAATAAAATTAATGTGGGAAGGGGCAGCCAAATGTCAAACAGAAATTTGTTACATTACATGAATTAGTTAGATTAGTGACTCAGGCCGTGTTCCAATTGGTTTGGAAGAATTTTGCATTTCGTATTTTGTAAGGTTTCAGATGTAATACATCGACATTTGCCTGTTAAGAATTCAATGCTGCTATTTGTATTAACATTTTATATATAAGTGTAAAAGCATAAGTATGATATTAAAAATACAGGAATCCTTCGAAAATTCATATTTTTGTATGAAAATTTTATGGGACTGTTTTGTTCGAAATAAACAAATCTAAAATAAGAGACACATTAAAAATATTATTAAAAAATAGGAATAAAGTGTATTTTACATAAATATATAAAAATTTTCTTCATAATGACTGTGATACACGTTTATTTATCATAATAGCTTAAATGTATGAACATATTAAAAAACCCTTGCATTAGAAAACTAACAAGGCGCAGCTTTGAAGTTGACGAAATGCAAAACGCAAATTGCAAAAATATGTCACAGATTTTGTACACAACATTGGGTCACATGAATATTTTGTTAACAAAAAGTGCCAATTGTAACACTGCCTTAGATCATAGTGAGAAATCTATTGGCGTTACATTATTACGAGCAGAGTTCTTTGAAATTCGGATTAAAATATTTCATAGTTTAGATGTCCCTAGCATCTTAGCATGTGACTGTTTATTTATTAACATCCTTTTCAGTACACATCGACATTGATAGATTTCAAATTTTTACTTATATTTTAATTTATATAATACTTAATATGAACGATACATATATCAAGAAAGATGATATCTGACAATACAATCACAAGTACATTCATTAGATCAAAGCCGTTTTACATTGCAAAGTCTATGTTTATCTATTTATTAATGTATTTACTTATTGATGATAGACATTAGAGATAGAAACACACACACACTATTGGAGATGGGATAAGAAATCAGCCTTGGTTCCAAGCAAGGCTTCGTTACATTTGCCTGGAGTGATATCGGAAAACAATGGAAAACAGAAATCTGGGTGGCAGGACCGGGACTCGAACCCAGGTCCTCCCAAATATGAGTAAAGTGTTTTAAAACTGCACCACATTGTTCTGTGCTCATTAAATTATTATAGAAAATGTGCTCTTACTCGTACATTAGCTACATTTTATAATTGTTCAACTATTGTCACTATTTCTTATTTGCCTTGCAATTTTTTGACGTTAACACCTTTAAACAGCACACTTTTGTTGAAATTGGTAGAGCCAAAAGCAATACTCATAGCCAATATAATAAATTAAAAAATATTTTTCGTTCATTTTACCTTGATGAATACTGACTTTATTTACAGACAATATTTTTCGTATTTCCCAAAATTATTCTTACCACTTATTATTATTTTTTTATTCATAAAACTCTACAACCTTCACAGACACTCCAATATTCAATCATGAAAGATCAACGGTGTACAGAAAATGCTCTTAGTACATAATCATATGCATTTTACTTCATTTCCATTTATCAAGCGGTAACAAAAGAATACAATTCTGATAAAAATAAAATTGTGTTTTCCTACCAATTTAAATAACTAATATGAAATACGCCACACATTTTATTTTCTTCTAGGGCCTTCTTTCATAGTCTATGAATATTCATATTTTATGTCATTATACAGCATTCAAGAAAAGGCTACGAAACTTTCCATAGGATGAGATATTCAACAAGACAACCAAAATAGCCCCACTTTCATAATAATGTGATAGTGTTTTTGTGCTCTTTTTCGGGTGACATTATGAAAGAAAATCATTAATACTAAATTTTGTGATTTTAATTTGTATATAGGATAACAGTTGGCTATTAAAGGGTGTAATAAATTAAATAGAGGCAGTTATTTATAAGGAATTGCTACAAAAATATTGAAAAGACTATTTCAGTTGAGTGTTCCTCTGCAATCTTTTTAACGAAAAAAGCTGTGGCGGTGTAGCGACTTAGAGGGCATGCCTTCCGGCAAGACANTGTTCCTCTGCAATCTTTTTAACGAAAAAAGCTGTGGCGGTGTAGCGACTTAGAGGGCATGCCTTCCGGCAAGACAAGCGATTTCCGGTCAGGTCACCTCGGATTTTTTGCATGTGAAAAATCTGGCGGAAGTTGCAGTTGGTCTATGATGTATGACGGATACTCCAGTTCCTCACACAATTGCATTCGGTCGCTGTTCCAGCTTCACCTTACTTCTTCCTCATTGGTGCCACTATAAGATCTACATAAGTCCAGGACTATCACTCCCTTCGAACCGATGATAAGATCTTCCCTGTAATTATCTATAAGAAATTCACACCAACAAATAAGCAATAATTTCTATATAATTGAGATGTATGAAAAAATATCTAAACTGCAGGGGTGCCTCCCCCCCGCCCCATTATACAATGCAACCCTTTAAGGTAAAAATATGTTTTATATAAGCTATAAGAATACTNATTAGCTTTGGAATGATGCTGCATCGACCAGAAAAACGTCCAGGTAGAGCAGGCAAAGCCCAAGTGACGCGTCATAAAGGTCACTTCTCAGGTAATCCTGCACAGCTCGGTTGCTGTGAATCACTCTGTACCGTTACAACTACCTCTGCTTGGTACACAACAGCATCGTTGGCTAGCTGAGATGAAGCAGTGACGGTGCACATGTATCTCCGGTGCCACTGCGTCGCCGCTTTGTAGTACTATGCTGACAATCGGCCAATGCACACATGCGGTTATTTGCCGTAGCTGTGAGATAACACAATTATGGGCCAAACGATGTTTTCAGATTTAGAACCCTTCATATAAGATATGGAGAAGCATACCAAGCTTTAAGAAAAATGCCTTGGAAGANGATGTTTTCAGATTTAGAACCCTTCATATAAGATATGGAGAAGCATACCAAGCTTTAAGAAAAATGCCTTGGAAGAATTCCACAAACGTATCAAAAAACAAAGCTCGTGGATTTCCATTTGCAGACAGTTTTGCAAAGGATCTGATGAATAAAAAAAAAACCTTTTGAGTAAATCCATTAGCATTTTACATTGTTGAAGTTTATGAGTGCATAATACTTACACAANAAAAACCTTTTGAGTAAATCCATTAGCATTTTACATTGTTGAAGTTTATGAGTGCATAATACTTACACAAGAATATATGATTTGATTGAAATATAACAAAAACGAAAACGGAACAAAGAATTATCATTACCGTATTTTATCGTTTGGACTTTCCTAATAAATATCACAAAACTAAATTTTTATTTTTTTTTAACAATTATAAAATGTTTGCATGAATAAAATTACCTATTTTATCCTATTTGAATTTTAAACTAAAAAAATAAACAACTCTATATGGTTTTTATTGTTGAAATAGGGCTATCAGTCATATTTTAATAATAAAAATAAATTTAAAAAATTGTTATTTGGTGGTGATGTAAAAAGTAAAAGGCAACTGTCGTTACACAACCAACATCAGCCTGCATGTTTTTTTTTCCACTTAGCTGTATTGGAGAGCCTTACCGATTATTTATTACAACCATTGCATACTCGCTGTATCTCCGAGGTTTTTCAGCAAAAGCATGTGTTATACGTCATCAGTATCTATAATACACTTGTGTACATGGTACGCAAAAATTAATCGTTTTATTAGATACTGCTTGCCGATCTCTTTTGTAGGAATAATTCAGTCTGTGCAGTATCTGTGCACAGCATGTGAACAGATGTGTAAAAAATTAGCAATCGCTTTGCTGTTAAATTCATACGACAAAAATATAGACTGCGTAATATTTACGTCATAACAAAAACTACATTTTCCAAAACCAATGCTGTATACTTGACGAACATTTATAAATAGTGTTGTGTGTGTCGGCATAGTTATATTTGCTCCAATTACCTATATTTTTGATACTAATTGTAGTAATCTGTAACACCACTAGATATTTAAGAATACAGTAGAACCCGCTTATAAGGTTCCCCATTTAAAGAGTTTTTCCGCCTATAATGCTGGATTTTTCTAGCCAGGAATGTTTCTCCATAAGAACAATAGCAAACATTCCCAGAAATAATGTTTTCATGTTCCCCTCAATAATCAATGGAAAAGATGCTCAACTTACACTGCTTTTCAAACAAAGTTTGTAGTTTTTATCCCAAGCTCTACCCTGCTGAGATAATCTACCAGCTTGACATTAACGAGGGTCAGTCCTGGGCCTGCAAAGGGGAGGAGTGAATGCTTTTACAGCCGCCTGGGGCAGGTAGGCATGGCTGGAGCTGCTGCTGTGGTTGTGCCGGCTGTGGTTGTGCGGCTGTGGTTGTGCCGCTGGGTGGTGGGCGCCCCTCCCCCTCTGCGGCAACTTTGATACTGGTGGTGGCCTGTGGTGACTTGTTCCATGTAGATGTCACGACCCTACTTTCCTTGTCTCTTCTCTTTCTCCCCCCCCCCCTCCATTGTTTTTTTTGTTAGGCTAACAAGACATCATGCTTGACACACACCAGTGGAAGGCAATAGGAGGGCGACAGACCATAACATAACACAAATACAGTGTGGATTTTCTGTCTAGAAAAATTAATGTTTCAGTGCCTTTCTAATTTTGACATGTGTAACAATGTCATTAATTATCACGTTCGGGGNGGGGGGGGGGGGGGAGTTGGGCTGCCCTATGTACCACACCACAGCTGATAGTCTTTTTGGAAGAACTTTACACTTTCCTTGTAAGCAGTGAAAGTGGCTCAACTTTCTTGCTCTGAGGCACTAATGCAACCACCATCTAGCAAGTTAACTATATCTAGCTTGACATTGACAAGAGTCCATGGATGAGGAAAGAGAAGAGGCCAAATGTTGATAGCCACCCATTGAAATCACTGTGCGGTGGTGGTGCCAAACGCGACTGGATATATGGAGTATGGTAGCTTTTATAAAGTTTGTAGGTATCTAAATGTATAATGATTACTTTCTTACAGATTTTGATATTTCAGTTTTTCAGCAGTACAAGATTAGGATATGTTTTATTCCATTGCTCAGTGTCTAGTAGGCATACATTTTTTTGGCAGTAACAGTACAAACGAGTTGAATATACTTGAAAACTGTAGCCTATTATATATATTTTTTAATCCTTCAGCTCCGATTGTTCTTCGAAATTCCTTCGCATAATGATCGCATTATGCAGACTTCGCTTCACATTTAAAAAACGACCTTTGCACATGCCCAGTTAATATTTATGTAGTGAAAATTAATTCATTCTTGAAACAGTTTTAGTGAAAAATTAAAATGAGTGCCTCTAAGAAAAAACAAACATTTTCATTAGCTGAAAAGTTAATCTTAATCAAGCACGTGGACCGTAATCCGGGTAGAACACGCACAGCAATTCCTCGGAATTTGGAAATCCCAGTGNGCAATTGCTAAGGATTTGGAAATCCCAGTGACTACTCTGAACCGAATCATTGATGCAACCAGGAGACAAACGTATTTAGCTTGTAGACAATTTTATGTGCTGTGGTACCAGGAGACAAACTGCCACGAACAATTGTGCTTGTTTTGCATGTACAGTAATCTTTTGATCGTATACTAATTTTATGATTTCGCAACCAGGAGATAAGCTTTCCTAAAAGATTATGTATTTAAAAGAAATATTTGTTTTGTTCATTATGTAAAGTTGTGTGTTTATTATGGTGCATAATTTTATATCTTTTGGTGTCCAGATTCTTGAATTTTTGTGTTTCCCTCTTATAAGGTTTTCCTGCTTNTGGTGTTTCCCTGCTTAAAGTGTCACTTTCTTGTGGACCCCTGAAGAACATTATAAGACGGTTCCACTGTACTGGGTTTAGATAGCTATTTAATATCTTTTGTGCATGGGAGAAGTTGTTAAGTACTTCTACATACTCGTACGTTTAGAATATTCAAAACATATTTATGTTTGAAAAAAAAATTTTGCTTTGCTTTAAAATATTTGGGATTGTCTTTTAGGAATGAAAATGCTATGAGTAATGCAAATGCAAAATGCAAAATGAAACTGCAAAAATGTTAATAATCCTAACCCAAATTTTTTTTACATAGAGTGCAATTCTTTTCGACGGAATTTATGTATAGAGACATTATCCTCGCCATGCCATGGCTTACAGGCAACTTCCCCCCTCCCCCTTGCCATCCAACAACCATCAACACCCACGGAATACCGAAACTCGTTCTCATTGTGCACTCTCGGCCACCCCCTCCCTCCTTCCCCCGACGGGGGAAATGCTTGCACGTAAGGCCTTCACAGAGTTCGGACAGTGGCCACAGAGTGAAGAGGGCACCACTTTCCACTAGCCTTTTTGCTAAAAACCTGTTTTCCGGTAAAATTTCCACCACCTATTATTTTTACTAGATACTCAAGTCACTAATTGAATCTGTGTGTATTCCCTCGTGATTTGCCATCTTTAGTTTCTTTGTGCTCCCTTTCGTTTGCCTGTAGTAGTAATTTCAAATGCGCATTGAGATTTCAAGTTTTGAGAAGTACAGGAAGGAACCGTTTTTGGTGGGTTACAAATGAAAAACATAACAATAAGGCACTTCAAAGCGTAGAATACAATCAAGTTAGTTTAAAAAAGGGCTGTTTGACATGTGAAATTATCCTCAGATCATGGAGCAACTGCAAATAAATGGTCAATAAAACTTAATTATTCCTTAAAAGCGTATTTAAAAAACAAATAACTGAACTTGTAAGTACTTAGTTATGATCTTAGTGTACTAAAGAAAGATCGAGAACAAAAATACACAATGATGAGCAAATTTATTAAGGATACTACCCCCTTAAGGGGCACAGCTTGCAAACCCTTCCAAGTAGACAGGGAGCTGCAAGTGATTTCCCACAATCTCCGATGACGAAGGAATAGGGACACATGCTACGAGGCCAACACAAAGTGAAAGTCACTCACTGCCCATTAAGTGGCAGCCCAGTTTCTCCTCCCCAATTATGAAACCCTCTTGATTGTAACGGAGGCCGTGCCAGCTCCTACAGTACACCCACTGCAACTTCTCTTACTGTCTCCCCCATGCTGTGCCACTGGACTGGGTGACTGACGAATGGCAGCCAGGTAGGTCTCGGCTATTGTCGCAGAAATTGTGGGAACAGTGCAGGGATCCAACAGTATCTACTCAAGACAAAGAGCTCCATGTGCAGTTCACCACCCTGACCAGCTGATCCAGAGCCGAGAGAAGGCCAGGACGACCTTTCCTCAACTAGTCTATCATGTAGCAACGGCTCTCCCTTCTCTCCTCTTATAACACCAAGGAGCCTCCAGAGAGATATGAGTCCATCAGGAAAGTGGTTTGTGGGCTTGTATCCCTGGCTCATATCCCTCAACAGTAGCAAGTACCTACATTCTGGTAAGAGCAGACATCCAACCTTTGATCAAACCAGTCCCTCCAGAAGCCAAGAGGGTAATAATCTCAGTGCTTATAGTACAGAAACCCCCCTGCATCAGAACACCCCGTCAAGAGGACTCATGCTGTTCAGCCCTTTGGAGAAAGCCACTGATGCCGGCCAACCACTCTAAAATAGATGAGGTGTCAACTGTCAGAATGAAAATATATCTGCAGTACTTCAAGATGGCAAAACATGGCGGATCAAGCAATTCGATGAAGCAGTTGATATGCGCTGATATTACATTTCACTCAAGAAGACACACTGAAAAGGCACTTGATGAAAGCTAATACAAAAATAATTAATGATTTTTGATAAAATATTCCTGCATTATCAGAAACAAACACATTTAGATCTACAAGGCAAGCAGTCGGTGCTCCGTGTGTATGGAGCGGAGAATGGAATGTCTGGCAGTCTGGTATAATAATAGCAGTATCGATTAGGTAGGTGCTGCCAGAGGAAAGGCAAGCCAGCCACCTCACCCCTCAGCATTCACTTTGGCAAGGTTATTTGGTTTCTCATTGTGTGTACACAGCTCATTCTGTGCAACAGTGAAGGGAACCACACTAATTACAACTATATTAGGATTGTATACCCCCTTATGGTGTGTGTGTACAAAGCCCGCAAAGGACCACGTAATGAACCTGTGATACTAACAAGCTAACATTTAAATAACAAATCCTCTGATTTTCCTGCAAGAAGCGAGTAAAAATGGAATATGAGCTGACTAAAAAAAGTTTCTTGGCTTGCTGTGTTTAGAATTTTTTCTCACAAGGGGAGGACCTATGTCCGTTAAGGGTGCAATTTCTCTCAGCAAATATCAAAATGTGAAAACAAATAACTATTTCACACACATTTGCACTCTAAGAAATAATTGAAAACTGACAAAATTTTTGAATTTTTGAGTATTAAGAGTTAACCAAATCAGTCAAATCTAATCTTACAAGCACGCAGATTTTATGGGTCAATCCATGGGAACCATTTAACTGTATTCAACAAATATAACTCGTAATTTTGCTGCTAAAGCAGTGTAAAAACTTCCCATGTAAAATTGAAAGCAATTTTTGCATATAGAGGTTGGGGTGGGTCAGAATCGGTACATAATATAAATAACTACTACCTCAAAGTACCAACCCTTCCCGTGTACAGTGAAAAGTCATAATTTTGAGAGTTGACTAAAATTTGAACCTATGAAACAAAAAAAACATGTTTCAACAGAAAAGTTATAAAAAGTTATTACATATCGCTAGTTCCAAACAAATTATCATGAACTGGAATGTAAGCTTTAAGCATGTGCAGTAACTTACCTAATATGAAATTATATTGAGCCAGCTGGGCATTTCGTATCTTCTTGTTCATTGTGTCCCCAGGATCAACGTCCACATCACACAGGAAACCTGCTTTATACACCTGCTGCTTCACCTGGACAACATACCAACATTTTAAAACTGCAGAGTAAACAATTCCACAGAGGGTACACACAAAACCACAAAAAATTCATTAATTATATAGGTTGGTTGATCTAGTAAACACCATTATTCTTTATAATTGCAGGAATACTGAAACAACAAAATACACAAAATTACTTTATATATGGGTCATTCCATAAAAAAGTAAGCCTTGGCAAGAAAATTTTTTTTATGTACCAACCATGTACTACATACATGAAATTACTACTATTATTCTATATTTGAAAGATACAGTCAAAGTTAATTTCAAATTCTAAAAGTTACTGTTATACATCCCTTTAAAATTTAATGTTTTGTTTATTTAAATTTTTTTTAGGGGAAAAAAAAAAAAAAAGTTGGTAGTCAGTAATTGCACTATCAATTGTTTTCTTTCCAGCTAATTGCTTAAAATGTAATCAAGGTAAGGCATTACAGTCCAGTCAACGAACGCTCAAAAAGGGGGTGTAGAGGACATGGAAGATGGTAGAACTTTTTTCTTCTGGAATGTGTTTGGAGTAGTTAGGAGGTAAACATACTAAAAGTCCTGGATTATAGCCCTGACGGAAGTGGAAAATGGTAAGGGGGGGTTTTTTTTTTGTGGTTTATCTCGTTAAATACATTATTCTGTCGTACAAATAACATTATTCTTAACAAAATAAAACCTTATAAAATTTGCTTCAAAATTGTTTCTATTTATTTTTTCTCTGTTCGCCACAGTTTACGAGATATCCGCCTGCAAAACTCGTTAATTTATGAAAAACAATTTTTTGCCTCGCGTTATTCGCCAAACTTTTGTTTCTAGCACTCCAGCCCTTCGTTTTACAGGGGAGTCTTTGGAAGAAAGTTGTAGGGCATTAAATTTCCTTTGAAATGATATGCACATTTACTATTTTATCTTCAACTGGGCCAAAGTTACAGCAATTTGAAAATTTCATGTTAAATCACCCATTTTTAAAGACCACCTCACATTGCGTTTTTTAAGAGTTATTTATCGGTTTACATAAGCTGTATTTTGAGTATTTATAAATGAATGGAATGTATTTATCTGTAAATATGATATGAATATATATTAAGCTCACCTATGCATACTTGGTATTGTACTATGTGTATACGTGTTAGTGGATGGATACCAAGATATCCAAAAAGCAGCACCTATATTATTTCATAATAATGATTTATTAGTGTCTTAGGTACCTATGTCGGCATCCTACCCGAGTTCTTGAGCCTACCAATAGCTACCTGACCCTTCCTATCGCTAAAAATAGCAGGTGGTCGGTCCCCCCATTCCCTTTTCGACTACCTGCTGCCAGTACTGCAGTTCTTCATAAACATGAGTCAAGTAACGTTTGTATAGAATGTGTTCGTTTGGTTGGATTTGTTAAGTATATTTTGTGAGTGTCTTATTATATCATTGCTCGCAATAAATAATAAGTGTTTTGTGTGCAATGTCAACATAGACAAATCCAGTGATGCGGAAAAAGGGTCATCAACTCTCGTAAAAACAATTAATGAAAGGAAGGATGGAAAGAGCTCCCAGCTAAAGGGACTGACATCCCTCCTAATTCATAAGTCATGCCGCAAAAACTACACCAAATCCGATAGCATTGCGGCTGATTTAAAGAGGCAGGCTGCATCAACATCATCTAAACCAGTTGAAATAGTGAGTTTGAGGTCTTAACTANTAAACCAGTTGAAATAGTGAGTTTGAGGTCTTAACTAGCACAATTTCATTTCATGACTGACTGCTTTATATGTGCAAAACCATGTGATATTGATACAGAGGCAAAGAAAAAATTACAGAAACGAAGAACGATTTTTCAAGTTCGAACAATGGGTATACAACAAAAGTGTTTGGATGCTGGGCTTGCGAGGAAAGATAAGTGTGGTGATTATGTTGTTGTTGGTTGTTTATCCTCCATTAATGATTTAGTAGCTGAAGAGGCGGTATACCACCAGGACTGCTATAGGACCTTTACAAGACATTTGTATATGGAAAAAAAGGAACAAAAAACTGATGACTACATTTTGAAAGGAATGAAGGAAATATATTCGNAAGACATTTGTATATGGAAAAAAAGGAACAAAAAACTGATGACTACATTTTGAAAGGAATGAAGGAAATATATTCGTATATGGAGGGGAACGATGACTGCCAGTTTTCCATGAACGAATTGATGGCTGCATTAACTGGTAGCCAATTGGACTGGAGAACCATTAAAGCAAAACTAAATGAATTTATACCTCTGTCACATAATATATTTGGTCCCTGCAACCGATTCAACATTCCAGTCATATGTTTTAGAGATATAGGGTATAAACGGTTGAATGATGCTTGGTATCACACAAGAAAGAAAAATGATGCTGATGAACAAATGAGGATTGTGAGAAGTGCTGCAGATATCATTAGGCAAGACATCCAGAGTCGCATTTATGATTCTGACATGTACCCACCTGGTGATGACTTTATTAAGGCGGATTGTCTTTCCCCAACCCTTCTCACGTTCCTACAGGAGGTGATGAACAAGAATACTAAAAGAGTAGAGGAAACAAGTAAGAAATGCAATGCCATTGCTCATGCGATCANCAGGAGGTGATGAACAAGAATACTAAAAGAGTAGAGGAAACAAGTAAGAAATGCAATGCCATTGCTCATGCGATCACATCTGCAGTTCGACTATGGACCTTCTTGTCCTCTGTATTGAGCAGTCTCTCTCTCTTACTTTACAGAAGATTCGCCTCCAAAATCTTGGTTAACCTTCTTGCAAGATTAGGTGTCTGCTCATTTTATCACGAAGCCCAGACTTTTGAAATGTCATGCATTGCCCATGCTAAACCAACCTTTGAACAAGGAATATTCAACCAATTTGTTTTTGATAACGCTGATTTCAACGTATGCACAATTGACGGACTGAATACTTTCCACTCAATGGGTGGAATCAGATGCGTTACTTCTGCAAGTGCTATTGAAAGAGGTTCAAGAATACCACGATTGACTAAGATGCCCTCATCATTTGATACTGGAAAACTTTGAATCATTCCCCTGGAAACATTCCAAGGTAAGGGAGGTGGTCTAAATAACGTCATTGTGGAACACCTGGAAGTAACTGAGGAATCAGCACATCCTCCACCACACGATACCCTGTCAGTTCCACAATGGAAGGGATATATGCACACTGTGACCAGAGGAGATTACAGTGAAAAAACTAAAGTTATTCCCCTTCCTTTCATAAATGCTCCTTCATCTAATTATGATACAGTATACACAGCATTGACGTATACTGCAGACTTATGTGAAAAAATCAATCGGCAATGTGTGATCATCACGTTTGACCAGTCTCTGTATTGGAAAGGGAGAGAAGTAGTTGCAGGTGCTCCGTCTGACTCTCATCTATCTAAGCGTGTGGTGCGTCTTGGTGGCTTTCACCTCCTCATGGTCCTATTTAGGATGCATGGGATGGATGTCCGGAAGTGGCCTGAAAGAACTTTTGAGTACGGTTTATGCTCCAGTATCAGTTGACAAGATGCTTCAAGACCATGCTTTTGCCAGGGCAGTCAGAGGTCATTTGCTCACACAAACTGCATTGTCAAACATTATACTGGACCACATCCAAATAACGGAGGAAGAGCAGACATGTGTCAAAAAAGTTATGTTTAATTTTCTAAATGAGCCTCCCTCACTGTACTCATTAAATGAAAACCCACACCCGAAATCACTGGCCAACAAATTTGGTGAAGCATTACAACAGCTCAGTGAGAATGGACGAACTGCGAAGCTGTGGATCCAATAATTACAGATGGTGAATTTGATAAAAGAATACATTCATGCTGAGAGGTCAGGAGATTGAGATGCTCATCTCAATAGTGTCAAGAGGATGATACCATAATTTCATGCGTCGGGCCACTTTCCCAATGCTAAATCCTGCCAACTGTATGTACAGGATATGAAGAATCTTCCATCAAAATTGACTGCAGTAGAACATCAACAATTCGTCAATGGCGCCTTCACAATGCATTGTTCTGATAGCTTTTGGTCAAGTGTGTGGTCAGATATGATGATTGAGACCACTCTAATGCGAAGTTTCAAAAGCTGTGGCGGCGTAACAGGTGGAAGGGGTGTCAGTGAAAGTCTAATCAGTAAGTGGGTTGTGGGACTGAGTGCAACTCATGACATTTGCACATCATTGGAGGAGTTTTGTGGAGTACTCTTCACTTCAAGTGAGCAGCACAAGGACTTTGGGGAGGTGCGCATGACAAAAGACGCAGCTGACACTTGTAAACTTATGGCATGGCTAGAAAATCATCCACCATTCCCTAAAACCAGTGAAATCATGTCGATAGCTACAGGAGTGGTGGGAGATAATATAGTCAACTGCTATGATGCTATTACATGTGGTAAGCAAGCACTGAGTAAAATGGTAAACTTGCCATTTTCAGATGTGAAGTTGTCACGAAAAGACAGGGCACTCCCACTTTCCTCTGTTAGTTCCTCCATCAAGATCCACGACGAAAACATTGCAGTAGACCCTTTCTTACTGTTCCAAAGGATTTCCATCAGTAAAAAAAGCTATGAAGATCTGAAGGATTATTTGAAATACGAATTGACTCCAATCTCGTTGGCCTTATTTAATGAAGGTGGTTTGAGGAAGACAAAAAAATCAGTCTTGTATCACCTGTTCGAACCAACCAAGGAGAGCATGGATTTACCAAATTATAATGTAGTTGTTGATGGAGGATATCTCGTACATAAAGTGATTTGGCAAAGAGGATCGTCAGTTGCCACAATTTGTGAGGGATATGTCAAGTTCATTAAGACCCATTACCCCGGGAGGTGCACTGTAGTATTTGATGGATACAACAACTCACCAAATAGCATTAAGTTGGCAGAACAGGTACGCCGCTACCGAATGAAAAAGTCGGTAGACATACATTTCAACCTGGACACCGAAATTACAGTCAACCAAGAACTTCTCCTCTCCAATCAGCACAATAAAGCAAGACTGATCGAACTACTTAAATCTAAACTCCATCACATTGACATTGACACGATTCAAGCACCATACGATGCTGACTTGCTGATTGTGACAACAGCAAATGAACAATCAATGGAAGGAACGACCAAAGTGGCTGTCATTGGGGAAGATGTAGATCTTGCACTGCTCCTTACCGCTAAAACTCCTGCTGACCACAACATCTTACTCATCAAACCTGGCCGAGGGAAGGTCGAAACAAATGTTTATTACACCCAACTGATGCAGCAGCAGGGACTAGATGAAATTCTGTTCTTGCATGCTTTCATCAAGCTCTACAAGTGAAAACAGGAAATCCGCAGAGCAGCTGAGGTTTTTTACATTGCCTCCTCGACACCGACTGAGGTTGAGCGAACTGGGCAAATCTGCATGCTCAGATGGTATGGCGCCCCAGCCAAGGAGACCTCGCTAAACCTATATCTCTACAAATGTTTCCTAAAATCTGTAGCAAAATTGAATCCAGATATTTCAACTCTCCCACCAACCGAGGGGGCGACGAAGGAGCATTCCTTCCACACATTTCTTCAGGTGCAGCTATGGTTAAATCAAGAACTTCTTCCAGAATTGTGGGGCTAGGAGCACAGGGCAGATAATATCCTTTCTCCTGCAGTCAATAAGGAGCCAGCTGCACCTGAAGAAATTTTAAATATCATCTTCTGCAAGTGTACAAAAGATTACAGTTCAATGAAATGTGGGTGCAGAAAAGTGTCAATGAGCTACTCGCCATTGTGCCTGAACTGCCAAGGTGGTTGCTTAAATTGTGTTTCCCAGTTTTGATTGAAGAAGACGATTATGAACCAACTGAACATTTCCCCACATCCCCAGCCGACACCAATGATACAGACGTAGAAGATGAGCCGGAAGAGGAGTCAGATGCCGGACCCTCACGTCCCAAACGAGCAAGAACCTCTAAATTCCAATTTTAATGTTGTTTTTATATTTTTTTGTGCCACAATTATTGTAAATATTTTTACCAATTTTACTTTTACAATTAACATTTTTGTAAATAAATTAAATTATTATAAATGGTTGTTATTATTTAATCACCTTCTTCCCAGGTTTTATAACTACTAATACACCACATAATCTTAAGGAAAACAAATAACCTTTCAAAAAGAGAAAGTGCTATAAGGGGTTGTCTTTAAAAATGGGTGATTTAACCTTAAATTTTCAAATTGCTGTAACTTTGGCCCAGTTGAAGATAAAATAGTAAATGTACATATAATTTCAAAGGAAATTTAATGCCCTACAACTTTTTTCCTTAAGACTCCCCTGTAAAACGAAGGACTGGAGATCTAAAAACAAAAGTTAGAAAAAAAAATGTAAGACAAAAAATTGTTTTTCATAAATTAACGATTTTTGCAGGAGGATTTCTTGTAAACTGTGGTGAACAGAGAAAAAATAAACAGAAACAATCTTGTAGCAAAATTTTATAAGCTTTTATTTTGTTAAGAATAATGTTATCCGTACAACCCACCGTTTATAAAAAAAAAAANAAAAAAAAAACCCCCGGACCTTTAAACCCCCCCCCCCCCCAACCACCCACCCATTTTCCACTTCTGTCAGCGCTATAATCCAGGACTTTTAGTAGGTTTACCTCCTAACTACTCCAAACACATTCCAGAAGAAAAAAATTCTACCATCTTCCATGTCCTCTATAACACCTTCATTGACTGGGCTATTACCAGTTCTGAGTTTCGATATAGACACACAGAGATGGTTGTCCCAACCGTAACAAAAAAAAGTGAATAAGCTTTTTTATAAGGAAAGTGGAACAACATATTTAAGTGAATCTTTATCTTTTGTGATTTTATTTCATTCTTAACCTGTACCTAAATTATAATTTTCTTAATTTTTACCTCTTTCTGTCAAAATGTGTTACGGTTGGGACACGTTTTTATGAAAATTATGTAAGCTAATGTACTTATAATAAATTTGACACTAATTAGATTCTAATAGGTAGATGAGTTCTATAGAGAAGTCCTACAGCGCAGTAAAGAGAATACAACAGTTTTTTGGCAAAAGAAAGAGAAAGGAATAGAATCAGAAAGAAAAAAGTTAAACGACGAAGAAAAAAAAAATTGATAGAGAAAGAAAACGGAAATACCGACTGAAAAAAAAATAGGAAGGACTGAAAGTGCTGAATCACCTTCCCAAAAAGTGCATTCCAGTTCTTAGTCTTTGGGAAAAGCTGTCAGCAAAGTGAAGAAAAATTTACGACATAATCCTAGCAAGAAACATTAAATTGTGAAATAGTTTATCATTGAAGAAATGCCTGAAGCAAAGAAAATGTATTGTGGCAAAAGAAAATAGAGAAGAAATAAAAAACCTGCTCTTGTTTTTCAATGGGGTAATGAAAATAACTGTATTAGTGTAACCCAAAAAAAGTGCTAATGTGAAACAGCTTGTACAGGAAGTTGATAGACAGTTGGGGCATTACAAAAAACCTGTCATAGTAAAGAGAGCACAGTCCTCATATATTGGGAATTGCAAAAAGCATCTAAATGACAGTGTAGTCATTCTGCAAATTGACTTTGCAAAAGAAAATGCATCGTGTGCACCAGAATGAAATACAATCTGCACATTGGAAACACCAGCAGCTGTCCATTTTTACAGCTGTTGCCTGGCTCCCTGAAACTGGCCCTGCAAGTTTTGCAGTTGTCAGTAATGAAATACTACATGGGAAAGTAGCTGTATGGGTCTTTATGCATACATTGCTCCAGAAAATAAAACAGCAGTGTCCTCAGTTAAAATTTGTGAAAATATTTTATGATGGTGCTGTTTACAATTTAAGAACAAGTTCACCTAACCTTCTTTCTTTAGAAAGGATTTCAACTTAATCCGCAGAATGTAATTTTTTTTGCAACGAGCTATGGCAAAGGTGTTGTGGATTGAGTGGGTGGAAAACTAAAATATAGTGTGTAGCTTGCTGTTAAAAGCAGAAGGTATGATGTAAATTCACTTCAGAGTTTTGTAGCATATGCACAAGAAAATGTTAGCAATATACATACTATCATGTCGTCAGCTGATTAAGTTTATGAGTATACACCAAAATTAGAAACCAGATGGGCAAGTTTAGTGCCCATTCAAAATTTGCATAATGTGCACCATGTGACAACAGGAGATGGAAGAGTTCTCCTTGTAAGTCAAACAACTGCTGCATCCACCAAAAACCAAATCAGGTTAACTTGATTACACAGTAAAAATGCTCAAGAAAGGTGCTTTTATGCTGAAATGTTCGCACCTAAGTGATAAAAACTTGTAGGTTTGGCCAGATAATGTGGATGAATCATTTGAGCCTCTGTCAGTTATAGTGCGGGTAACCACCTGTGGTAGTTAACAGTAGGGGTCAGTTCAAGTTTAAGTAAACAATTTATTGGCAACCCAGTTTAAATTGCTTTCTGAATTTAAGTGCATTTCGGTTGGATCTATATGATAATTCTTGCGTGACAATTCTTGTATAAAATGTTACCTTCAGAATTAGTTAGTAACATAAATCACTTAAAACACAGAAGAGCCAAAAAAACTGGTACACCTGCCTAATATCATGTAGGACCCCCCGAGCACGCAGAAGTGCCGCAAGACGACGTGGCATGGACTCGACTAATGTCTGAAGGTATGCAGGAGGCAATTCACACAATGAACTGCAGGGCAGCCCACAAATCCAATCTGCGCCAATTTGAGAAATGGTTGCACGTCTGTCACGTTTAATGACTGTCGTCAATCGTAGTTTTTCCCGTCCTTTCCCGATCTTTTTCCGGCCGCAGCGATGTCGAAGATGTGATGTTTTACCGGATTCCCGATATTCACGGTGCACTCATGAAATGGTCATACGCGTACATCCAAATGTTATCGCTACCTCGGAGATGCTATGTCCCATCTCTCGTACGCCGACTATAACACCACGTTGAAACTCACTTAAATCTTGACAACCTGCCATTGTAGCAGCAGTAACCGATCTAGCTGCAGACCGCATCGCGTTACTCTGATTGGTTCTATACCTCTGTTACTTGCATACGCATGCCTTTAACAGTTTTTTTTGGCTCTTCAGTGTAGTTCTAAATGAGACTGATTTTCACTTTGTGAAAAGGTAAGCTTTCTCTTCTTGGTTTCTTTAATACAGTACAATCCCGATAATTCGTATTGTCAAGGGACTGAGTGTTAAATATGAATTATCGAGATATTCAAATTAGCGGGATTACCAATAATCGGGAGCAAAAAAAGAAAAAATACTTAATAATGAGATTAATGCAAATTTGCATTAATCTGTATTGATAAATGCATGGCTACATATTATGTATACATATGTACTGTATATATAAATAAATAATTACATCAATAAAATGCACATTAAAAATTTACGTTTAAAAAATCTGTAATTTTCTTTTGGTGCAAGCCTTGCAGACGGGTATTGTCGATGGCTTTGTCAAGCATGTTCAAAGCAGAAAATACTTCATCGCCAACGTCTGATTTCGCTAAGAAATGGCGCACGTTGTTGGTGTATTGTTTAGCCACTTTAGGTATAATTGTCAGCACATCATCTTCGTCATCACCTTCACCATCAATATCCTGAGATGAAGCCAAAATTTCGTCATCAGTTAGAATCCCCGCTACTGCTAGGCCATCTTCAAACGTTTTACAATTTTCTTCATTTTGAGGAAAACTATTCCAATTCACAAGGCATTCTAAGTCTTGTTCAGTAACTGCTGATGAAAGTTCCACCTTCGTGAATCCACAAGCACGAAAACAGTTTTTTATTGTGCTTTCGCTAACACTTTGCCACGCCTTGTGAGCAATGTTCATGGCTGAAAATAAGGTGATTTTATGATCCTGCCCATCTTCGATGCTGTCAAGGAGTTGCATCACTACTTTCTTGCGATAAAAATTTTTGAACGTTTTAATTATGCCCTGGTCTAGAGGCTGCAGCTTAGAAGTAGTGTTGGCAGGCAAAAACACAACATTAACATGACTGAGCGGTGGGGTATTGTTGTGGGCCGTACAATTATCCATGAAAAGTAGAATTTTTCGCTGCCTTTTCTTCATATCAGCATTCACTAATTGTATCCATTCCTTGAATAATTTGCCCGACATCCACGGTTTTTTGTTTGCACGATAGCTCATCGGAAAAGTTTTTATGTTTTTAAAACATCTTGGTTTGGCTGATTTGCCTATCATGAGCGGTCTTAATTTCTCAGATCCATTCATGTTGGCGGGCAACAATTTGGTTACACGTTCTTTACTACTTTCTCCACCATGACACTTTTCTTCCTTAAAACACATTGATCGGTCGGGGAGACACTTATAAAATAACCCCATCTCATTGGCATTAAAAATGTTATTGGGCTCGTAAGAATCGATTATTTCTCCCAATTCGTATTTCCACTCAGAACAAACGTCGGACGATACACTCGCACTTTCCCCACTAAACTTCTTGAATTTTATGCTGTGCCTTTTTTTAAACCTATCAAACCAACCATCACTAGCACGAAAGTCTTTAATTCCCATTTTTTCTGCGAAAACATTTGCTTTTTCTCTTAAAATGTTTCCTCCAACTGGTACATTCGAATTCCGTGCTTGCACAAACCACTTTTTTAAAATATCTTCTAGTTGTGGATACTCACCAGTCTTAAAGCGCTTTACTTTACTGTCCAATGTCTGGGAGGCGATTTTGTCCTTGTTCTTCAGAATTGATNTCTTCTAGTTGTGGATACTCACCAGTCTTAAAGCGCTTTACTTTGCTGTCCGATGTCTGGGAGGCGATTTTGTCCTTGTTCTTCAGAATTGATGTTATTGTGGAAAGAGGAACGTTATAACGTTTGGACACGTCAATTTTTTTATCACCACCGGCCACGGCGTTAATGATTTCTTTTTTTCTCTAATGGAAAGACACTTATTAGCTCTTTTCGGAGGCATGGCTAAGACCGAACTGACTAACTTTTCACTCGCTCTGCTCCTTCCTACCCTCTCATAACCGTAGACCGGACAGCAAGGCGCCTCTTAGTTCTGGGAATCACAGACACATCGCCTCACAGCCTACTCTGCATCATTACCTGCCGTTCAAACCCTCCTACGTCCCTCAGTACCCTTCCGGTCTTTTTTACCCTGCCCGAATTGCATAAATCTAGAGCTGGTGTACAGTCTAGGGTTACAAACATTACGAGTTAACGAGATTTTTAAGTTGGAAATAAGAATTATAAGACGTTTTAATTGAGCTCGAGCTCAAAAATAAATACGTATTATCGAGGGGACCGGAATGCATTGGTTTTTTTTACGAATTAAAGGGATTTTCTCAAGGGACCGGCAAATTTACACGAATTAGCGGGATATACGAATAATCGGGATGCGAAATATCGGGATTTCACTGTATAATGTTATACGGCTGTGTTTAAGATTTTTGAGCCACAATGTCAAAGTTTAACATAATTCTGTGGAATATACTGGTCATACAAAGCATTACCAATGTTAGTTTGACAAAATCATTTCTAACATGCAATCTTTTCACAGATGTCCCAACCGTAATAAATATTTAGAAAATTGTTGCACCATGCCAAGAGTTGACAAAGTTGTATTCTAACTGGGTCCTTACAGGTTGAACATTTGGGTTGCAAGAAAATATCTGTCAGTTCATTATTTCTAGATTCAGCTTAAATATTAAATCTCTATTGCAATACAGTAAGCAAATAAGGTCTAAAGTGCCCCAACCGTAACCATGGAAAGACCTATATATAAAATTTATATATTACTGACAATAATTTATTAGACAAAACCTCTGATTATACGATGTACCATGGTTCACCAGAACAGTTTCATAAAATTGATACCCTTATGAATTTCCCATGAAATTGACAAATTTTGATTATTTTTTCCTTCATGAGTTTTCCTTTTCCTGAAACTTTGGCAGTGTTTTATACTACCTTTCCTAGCAATGACCAACATGTTGGATTCTAAAAACAAATTCATTCCTCAAATATAGGTGGCCAATTATTTGTTGAAAGGATGGTGCAAAATCACTATTATGGGATATTTTTGGATTAGCCAGAACTTTTTAGCTAAACGAGCTACACACCTCAAACTTGCTTAGTTGGAAAGCTCATTAAATGATATGCATTCAACCATTTTTAAACTAAGATATTGTTACAGTCTTCACAACTTTACGGATGCATGAAAATGACTAACATAACTTTAATTTTATGCAAGATGTGAGTTTCAAAATTCAATAAAGGGCTGTCAGTAACAAATTAAATTTTTTCCCTGTGATACTTTCCTATGGTTACTTTGTGGAGCAGAGAAATTATCTTGTTACTCACAGTCCTACACTGTAAAAAATTTCCTAAGAATCCAAAAATTTGGAAAAATTAGTTCTTCTGGAAATGAAAACTTTATATGGGACAACTATAAAAATCAAAACAGATATAAATTATAAAGCTCCTTATATATTCCTTCGAGAAAAATATAGCCTGCTTTGTTACTTTGAGTGGTAAAAAGTTTCAGAGCATAGACTCTGATGAAATTTCGAAGAACAATTAAATGTTCATTGGTTATTAAAAATAGTAGTTGTAAAGAAAATTGTATGAAAATGATTGTGAGTAGACACCAAATGCAAGCTGTCCTCAAACTTTCTAACCCTCTGAAAGAGGAAACAACACGACACCAAATGCAAGCCAAATTTTTAATGTTTCTTACGTGCACTCAATCAGCTGAGAGCACGCTGTGCAGTGTGCTCACGACAGAGATGGAGAGTGTTTTCAATACCTATTATCAGAAACAGGTATTGAGAACGAACAGGCAATACCTGTTGTTAGCTACTGGGTGTATCTGTTGCCATCCTCCTGCCTGTTACTGATACTTGTACCATGAAGCAGGAACTATTACATGTGGTACTCATTTGTTACTCGACAATCGTACAATATCATTTCTATAACTTCATACCTGTTCCTACCGGCTAATTCTAGTATCCCGATAGTATTTATGTATGAGAATATTACACATTAAATTTTTAACTTAATTTTGAACTTTGAAGTTTAATGGCAATGGTGATGTGATTGGACTCTGTCCATTGACAAAGAATACTTTTTCTGACTTGTGTTTCATTGTGGTTTTTTTACTATTTTGTGAGTTTCTTTAGTTTTTATTGTTCAGCTGTGTCCACAGATATTATTTTGCACTATTTTCTTTACTTTTATTGTGTTTTAGTTTTTGCCATCGTCTTGTTTTTTCTTTTGGTTTGTTATTGTTGTCTGTCCTGTTTTGTAATAATAAGTTGTTCGTCTTTTTGCCGTTCTAATTATATGTATACATATTTTTTTCTATTGTTAAGGAAACAGTTTTTCCTAATTATCTGTCTGTGGTGTTGTAAAAAGGTTTTTCGTTTATTTGTGCTGCCGAGTTCTGTGTGTGCGCAATTTTTTATTTAGTCTATCATGATCGGCAATGGACGCAGTCCAATCACACCACCATAACTGTTACTTATGCTTTTTACCTCCACACCAACACAATAACACCAGCCGGGAAACTGCTATTGCTACTGTCCTACCAGGAGAACATGAGATACGACGAGGTATGTGGTTACACAAGAGGAGATTCATAATGTTCGATGTTTACTTGCCCTGTGTAGGAAAATCCCACACTTCTTGAAAGAGTAGAAGTGGAAAAATAACAGGGGGAGGGTGGGGGAAAGAATAGCGAGAATTGATAGAGCAGAATTTACATCAGAACTTTTTTAAAATTGTACAAAAAATAATTCCAGTTTTAAAAACTGTAACTTTAAAAGGAGAACATCATAAATAAATGATAGTGGCAATGTAGACAAAAGAAAAATGGTCATTGGAAATACACTTAAACTCCAATTCATGTAAGATCACAAAATTTTGAAAGTAGCACAGCCACAATGTATCCTTCCGTCACAGTTTTCTGTCTATGATGAAAACAATGCATGTAAAAAAAATGCTATGGTCAATGTAGGTTACCATTCCCACCTGTTTTATTTTTGTTATAGCATAGTTACACTGCTGGAGTTCTGTTTATTTTGATGTGGGTGGATGGGGTTGGGGAATAGGCTGGAGGGAGGGGATGACTTAAGTTTGGAGTCTTTCATGAGATGGCATTGTTTGCAGCTCTTCTTTAGCGACTCTATAATTTTAAATTACATATTGTTTTAATGGACCAGCGAAAAATCTTGCTTGTATGGAAGTCAAATTTGAATTATTATGACCTAAAGTTTTAAACTCACTGAAAAAAAGAAAATGTGATAAATATTTTGTAGTTACATACCAATTTGAATAATAAACACATTTAAAACGTAAATATTTTTGGCGAAGTTGAATTTTCCAAATAATAAATATGTCATTTGTAAACTATAAAACAGAGTTGAAATGGTGGTTTTCTAGGCCACGAACATTTCAATAATTCTAATAACAGTTTCAAAATACATTATTTAAATAACACACTGACTTAGGATGGGTTTATAAACTTGTCTGCCACTGATACAAAACAATTTGCAGACTCACTCAGTAAATATGACACTTCACTGGTTTCCCACAACTAATAAACTGCAGAATGAAAATAAACAGTGGCACTTTTGCCCTTCATGATGGTATGGAAAATGGTGAACCAAGCCATACACATGTCAATATTATATTTCACACAAGAAAACACACTAAAAAGGCATCCCTACAGCAAACAATACTTAATGGAAGTAAATACAAAAATCAGTAACTACAGATACAATATTGTTACAAAGTAATTTTCACGGTGTAGGAAATTTTACATTTGGTTTTTCCCTTCAGATCGGTGTTAGATAGTGACTTTACATTTTTTGAGGTCTTTAGCAGAATTTTTAGTTCTTTTTTTTTTCCCCAGATGCAGGCCATTGCTTTTTGGAAAGTATTTTAGTTTGTTTTGTTTAAAGTCATTTGGTGTTTGTTGGTATTTGATCAGTTTTGACCTTTTGGCTGTTGAAGGATAGTAGTGTTTTGATGTTTGGTGTTAATTTAGTTTGTTTTCATAAATGTATAATACCCACATATACCCTGATGGCTGGGTTAGGGATTAGGATAACCGGGGCTCTTGCGAGCACGCATTACGGCTGTGGAGAAGTGCAGCCAGGCTGGTGGATGTACGCACATGTACTGTGGCTGACCGGATGCAAGAGCTGGTGAAGCAGACGGCGAAGCGGTGGCGTGATGTGTGAAACTGCTGAGGGCGCACAGCACAAGGATGGCCGTGTGTGTCTCTAGGACATCACAGGGGTGAGGTAGAGGTATGTTGGAGCACCACAGGGTGAGGCGGAGGCGACATTATAGGAGTTTTTTGCTGACGCCCGCCTAGCAACAGTAACGTGAGAGCGTGGGTTCCGAGGACGTGTTAGCAGTGAGAGAGTTGTGGTCAGTCCACGAAGCGAGAAGGTTGTGCGTGATGCAAAGGTCCACAATGTAGAAGTCCGGAGATAGGCCGGAGGAGCCTGGTGGGGTTCTGTGTCACGTAGCCACTAAACGCCAAGTGAACCACGTGTATGTAGTCCATAGTAGTTGGCTCCCAGGCTTCAGCATGGATTAGAATTAATTTGATATTAGAATTACTAAATTTTAGACCTGTAGTGATTTAGAACCGCAACGAAAATGAAGCCGATGTAATTCAGTTAAATGACGTAACTGTGTTCTGAAGACCTAATAGTTGTTATCAAAGTTCTAAAGTGTTTGCAGAGTAGCCTAAATAGAATAACTGATGAATTGATTTAAAAAATGTAAGATGTTTTCCCCTCGGCAATTTTGAACAATGTCGTTGTAGCAGTAAAAGTTTGATGTAAAGTCAAAAAGTTACAACTAATACTAGATGTTTTTGGTATAATTAGCACAGCAAAAGATGGTCTTGTTGAAGTAATGGTTTTTGTATGTTGACGAGTAGGTCCCGAGACCTACCAAGCACTTTGGTTAAGACCTAGTAGCTTTTTCAAAATTTTGAGAGGGAAATTATGAAAGTAAAAGTGATGTTCAGAAACTAAAATCTTTTACTTAAATTGACGTAGAAATCTTACCTAGTATGGGAGAACAAGTGATTCTTATCCTTATATTTTTGTTATAAGATGTTAAACAGAAGATTATTTATTTCCGATCAGTGGTCCTGTATTGATCCTTAGGTGTAGTACACCTTCAAGGTCCAGCGAGTGCCCATAGTGCAGTGATTACGTTTTTTGTTGTTGTTATAATATCATAATAAGTGACCAATGCTGCCATCTAGTTAGTTTGTACTCTTTGGTTCTTAGAATATATTCATTCGATCACTAGTCAGTAATTAGCACGTTTGTTTCATTTTAGGTTATGGACCCAGACCCATAATTCCAGTACAAATAAACGTTAGAAACAGTATTTCTCGCGACGGTATACGACAGTGATAGAAGTTCGTAGTGATATTTGTATTCGTGTAAGCAGTAAATATGGTATCAAACTATCTAGTCAACATACCTAAGTTGAAGGGTCGGGAAAACTACAGTGAATGGACTTCCGCAGCGGAGAATTTTCTAATTCTGGAGGACACGTTGCATTGCATTACACCAGTTATTGGGAAAAGTGTAGAAGCCACAAGATGACGCGAAGATCAAGGCTAAACTGATCATGACCATCGACTCAACGTTATTCGTTCATATAAAAAATGTGACAAGCTGAAGGCTATATTCGATGACGCAGGTATTTCTAGAAGAATAAGTTTACTGCGGAATATAATCTCGATTCGCCTGGAAAGCAGCAATTCTATGACGTCGTATGTAACACAAATGGTAGAAACTGGTGAGAGGTTATGTGCGACCTGGTTTGTCATCAGTGATGAGTGGATAGGATGTTTATTGCTAGCCAGATTGACGGAAAAATATTCCCCTATGATTATAACCATTGAGAATTCAGGAATTCCCATCACAACAGACGCCATTAAATCAAAGTTGTTGGATATGGAAATGGATGTGAATGTAAAAGATTGTAATGAAGTTAGCGGCGCATTTGCGAGCTTGCAGAAGTTGCAACCTAAGAATAATGTCAAGGCAGGCGGAAGCAAAAATGGAGGAAAAGCCAAAGCACATGTCAAATGCTATAAATGTAAACAGCTCGGTCATTACAAAAAACAGTGCCCAAATGACAAGGTGTTCCGTAAACAAACAAACACATTCAGTGCCGTGTTTCTAAGTGGGAAATTTGGCAAAGATGAGTGGTACATTGACTCTGGTGCAAGCGTACACTTGACGGCAAACGACAGTTGGATTACGAATGTTTCATATCTAGAAAATAAAGAAATTATTGTTGCAAACAATAATAAAGTGCAGGTTTTGTGCACCGGCGACGTCAATATTTTAACAAAAGTGAAGAGTGTGAGTTTGAGGTGCCAATGAAACGTGCATTCTGTGTACCAGATTTAACTACTAATCTGTAGTCTGTGAGCCAGTTAATCAGCAACGGGAGTAAAGTACAGTTTACCGGGAAAAGTTGCTATGTTTACAATGGAATTCGTTATCGTGCTAGGCTCGTGGTGTGTGGTTATATGTAAAAACAAGGTGTGGACTATTTAGAGACATTTTCACCTGTTGTTAGGCATACAACACTCAGATTGTTATTTGCATTATCTGCTCAGTTAGGTTTAAATTAGGGATGGGTCGAATAACCAAAAATGTCGATTCCGGTTCCGGTGCCGATTCTACAATTTAAATATCGGTTCCAGTATTCGGTTCTATGTATTTTGAATACTTGCCTTTTGCTTGCAACTTTATTAAACCAATGCAGGTAAAATTCATTAAATGTTTTATTTAACCGTTATATGGAAGAATTGAACAATAACAAAGTGTGAAGATAAGTTTTAATGTATACAGATAAACGTGTTGTATTAAATTTATTTAAGGTTAGTAAATATGTAAAAAATTATTCTTGTTTTACATTAATATGTGGTGATTGTGATATGTTTGGAAAATACTTTAATTAAATAACTCATGGCCCTCAAACCAAAACATTGTGGCGTGCTGTATGATGAAGGTAACCTACAAAGGTTCGTTAAAAGAAGGTCAACAGCTGTTGTGGGCGGCCAGATTTCTTATCTTTTTTTTTTGCTCCTTTTATGGTGTCTGGGCGGCCCTTTTTTTTGCCTCTTTTACACAGTGACTCCCTGGATTTTTTTCTGCCGTGCTGGAATGTGACACCTTGAAAAAAACACGTCTCTTCTTCCTCTCCTACTCTGTCGGCGGCCGTCCTTCCAAACAAAGAAGGCTTGGAGGAATGTATCGATCGGCTAGCAGTGTTTTTACAGCGGCGACGGAGGGCTGAGAGTTAAGAGAGAGAGAAGGGAGAGGAGTGTTGATGTAAGAGCGAGAGATGAGATAACAGACTACGCTGAACAGTTTACGACTACCACTCCTTAATTGTTTTTCCGTGTTAAGCACCCACCCCAGAAATTTTTTCCTTTACGTTGGGGAAAAAGGGCGCGCTATTCATGAGTAAATACCATAGTTATTTTTGTAACAACAGAGTTTTGCTATTGCTGTGCAGAACCGAGTAATTGTTGTTAACCTAAAACCGGTTCCGAGTCAAACCTCAAGAACCGGTATAAATTGGAACCGAAGAACCGAACCGACCCATCCCTAGTTTAAATATTACACATCTTGGCATGACTACGGCTTTCTTGAATGGAGAGCTTGAGGAAACAATTTATTTGCATAAACCAGATGGTTTTCCTGTAACAAAAAGTTGTGGAAAAGTACTTAAATTAAAACAGGCAGTCTTCAAGCGCATGGTACAAGAAGGTCGATGAGTGTCTCATCAAAATGGGTTATAAGCGTTCTAAAATAGAGTCTTGTTTGTATACCAAAAATAAGAATAGTCGCCGAACAATTGTTACTCTTTATGTCGACGACTTCTTTATTTTTTCTAATGATGATAATGAAACTGTGTGTTTAAAAAATGCATTAGAGTCACAGTTTAAAATCAAGGACTTAGGAGAGGTTAAGCAATGTCTTGGAATGAGTGTAAATGTAGACAAAACTAAAGGTAAATACTTTGACTCAGAAAAATTATATAGACAAATTATTTAAAAAAATTCCATATCACAGAATGTAAAATTGCAGATACTCCTTTAGAGGTTAAATTAAATATTAATAAAGAGGAAAATTTTAAAGACCAAATGCTTACCAACAGCTTATTGGAAGTTTTATGTATTTGGCGTTTTAACTAGGCCTGATATAGCATTTGCGATTAGTTACTTAAGCCAATTTAATAACTGTTATAATCAGGAAACATGGTTGTATGCTAAGCGAGTGCTGAGGTACTTGGAAAGCATTTTGGTCTCAAATATAGAAAAAACGGAAATCTGCAGTTAGAAGGGTTTGTTGGTACTGATTGGGGAAATAATGTTGTAGATGGCAAGTCATACAATGGCTTGTGCTTTGTATTGGCTGGGTGTGCAATCTCATTGGAAACAAAGAAACAGAAAACCGTAGCTTTATCAAGCACGGAAGCAGAATACATGGGTGTCACAGAAGCGTATAGGGAAGCAATATATTTGCGCAACTTGTTGTATGAAATAACTGGAGATCTATATCCTATAACTGTGTTTAATGACAATCGAGGGGCACTTAAACACATTGATGTGCGCTATCATTTTTGTAGAGAATGTGTCCGTAATAAAATTGTAGAACTGAAATACTTGGAGACTAATGAGATGCCAGCTGACTTGTTAACCAAGAATTTGAACACTGTTAAACATTATCACCTCATGAATATGTTGGGTATTCAATTTGTTTAGATTTTATGTATAATTTAAATGTGTATACTTATTTGCAATAGTGGGAGTGTTGTTGTAATATCATAATAAGTAACTACTGCTGCCATTTAGTTAGTTTGTACTCTTTGGTTCTTTGAATATAATCATTTGATTACTAGTCAGTAACTAGCACGTTGGTTTCATTTTATTTTTGTGTCCTACTGGTTATATGTTAGGCTTTGGAGCTTCAGGACGCTCTGAAAACAGTCCAGTGGTGGAGTTACCTCCCACCGATAGGTAAAACTTATTGAAATTTAGTAGTGTGTGATCCTCTACCTATTTCGGCTCCCAGTTATTTTCGACAACCCCATTTTTCAACAAAGTTACAATATTCCGTTACCAGTAAGGTACTCACATAAATGTAACTAGAAAGATCACATGCACAATGGCGTTCACCAAACTGGAAACGTTTTAATGTTCATAATTCGCAAATGTCCGCATGCTCCGCTATAATTACCAAACATATTTTTTAATGAATTTGCTAAAAGCCAAAAACATTCTACATTACTTTAAAAACATAATTTAAATTATAAATGTTGTAAATATCATTTAAGTTTTGAACTGCAATTTTAAGTTCTGAGAACTATTTTCTTCCATAATTATCATCATTATCACCAACATTAACAACATACACCCTGCAACATCAGTATGATATATACAAAAATTTGCAAACGAGAGCATTTACTGTTTACATAGTGTGTATGTTAGTCACATTGTCTGTTAAAATTTAGTCCATTTATATTAAATGCAGTATATTATGGTCTCAACTACCAGGTAGGTGCGAGCTGCATAGAGGTAGAAAAAGGTGATCCCAGTATAATAACAGGTACCTCGGAACAGGTGAGGTAGCAGAAGATAACATAGCGGCCTACAGCCTGTCCATAATAACCATAGACTGAAGATGAAGTAGACAGCTTATTTTTCTTCTGCGTATGTACCCAACATTGACCTACCCCAAAGGAACACAACTGTCAAAGTCACATGGTCAACAGTGATGAACATGTTTGTTTGCATCTTAATTTTTAAAAGATAAGCACTTTTATTTTAATAAAATACTTTTACCAATTTTAATTTAAACAAACAGCATTACAGATTGGTTAGAGAAGTATACAAACATCTCAAAGCATTTGTTTAGTAAACAAGTTCTAACATCAAATCCAATCCAAGTAGTTTTTCTAGAAGTATTGGCAGAAAAGCAGTTCAATGTTGGGACACAGAGATTGGTTGTGGCAGCAAGAGAGATTTGTCAACATCAGTGCTTCTCAACCGCCAGGCTGCGGCCTAGTAGTGACTCGTGGTATCAATTACACTGGGCCAGGCCGCGAGGTTCTCCGAAATTATACTTTTACTCCACCCCTATCAGATGCAGAAAAATAATTCATGTTTTTTCCCCCAGTTTTCTCTTACCATCATGCATAAAACATATCTATCAATTTTTCTTATCTAAGAAAGACGTCTAGCACTTCAGCTACGAAATCCGAGTTAGCAGCCTGCATGTCCAGCTCGTTATTAGTTGCTCCATTCACTGAAATGCTTGAAAGATAGCAGCAAAATGTGTGTGCCATACTGGAAAAGTTAGAACTTGCTTGCTATATTAAGGAAATTACAGTCAATTGGTGCGTGTTTCAACAAAAGGATACAGCGATTTTTTAAAAGTAATAGGCCAACAGACTAAAATTTCAATATGAATAGGAAAAAAGGAACTTTGTTTAATTTTGGTGTCAAGAAATCTTGTAATGAAGGTGTAAGTGATGCAACAAATAGTGATCCGATTCCATCAACCAAAAGCCTACAAAGCGATCATCAGAAAAAGTATAAATTTACTCGTAAGTACATGGACAGCCACTTAAAACTTGGTTTCATCCAGTGCCCTAACACTGAAGAGTTTACATGACCTCGATGTGTGATTTGTGCTTCTGTTCTGGGAAATGAAGCTATGATGCCTTTGCAACTTACCCGACATCCCAAAACCAAATATCCTGATCTAGCAAACATACCCATTGATTTCTTTATGCATAAAAGGGATGCATTTAAAAAAAGAAAAACAAATTATTTCCCAAGCTTCAACCACCGGTAATTAACAAAAATTCACTTTTAATGGCATTGTATTCAATATCATTACAGATAGTTAAATGTAAAAAGCCATATTCCATTGGTGAAGAACTTATTAATACTTCTTTAATTATTGCTTGTGATGAAGTATTAGGCCTGTCTGCGGAAAGTAAAATGAAAGACATCCCATTGTCCAATGATACAGATGAAAGGCACAGATACACAACAACTCGTGAAAAATAAAAATAAAAAATTGTTTGTATTACAGTTGGACAAATCTACAGATATTCAGAACAGTAGCATTTTAGTAACGTATGTACGATATATTGACCATGATGAAAGTAACATAAAGAAAGACATTTTGAGTGTTTCTGAAATACGAGGGTTATTCGGAAAGTAAGGTCCAAATCGCTGTAGCTAATCTAATGTCACGCAAACATTGTAACGAGCATGTGCACCGACTCCCGGCATGCCTTGCTCGTCAAACGACACCATTTGCATTGGTATTGTTGAAGTGTCAGTTAAAAATGTTTAAAACAATTGATCAGCCCGCCGACCGTGAAATACGGTCAGTGATTTGGTTTTAGACAGCAAGGAACAATTCAGCAGCGGAAGTTCATCGACAGATAAGTCAAGTGTATGGCCCCAATGTGATGAGTGACAGCAAAGTGCGTACGTGTGTGAAAGCTTTCAAGGGCGGACGGGAAAATGTCCATGATGAACCGCAACCAGGCGGACCATCATTGATCACACAACAGATTTGGTCAAAGCCGTCTACGAAAAGATTCGTGAAGACTGGTGATTCACAATTTCAACTTTAGCATTGGAATTTCCGAATGTGGGTAGAACAACTTTGCACAAAATTGTCTCTGAAAATTTGCAATTTCACAAATTGTGCGCACGTTGGGTTCCCAGGCTGCTTACTGAGGAACACCAAATGAAAAGAATGTCTTGTGCTCTTGATTTTTTCACACCACCAGTAGTGAAATTTTCAAAGTTGTAAAAGGTTTCATTGAAGAGAAAGGTCTGGAATGGATAAATTGGGTAGTAGTTTGTACTGACAGCTGCCTGTCGAACAGGTAGAAATTCAGGTTTAGATACTAAAGTTAAAAATATGGCAGGCAATAACTTTGTCAACGTATTGCTACATTCAGAGGCAAAAAAATGTCACCTGAGCTTAATAAAATCCTGTCTCAATCTATTAAAATTATTAATTATATAAAAACAGTGTCCTGAATACATGATTGTTAAAAGCATTGTGCGAAGAAATGTGCTCTGATCATCAAAATCTTCTTTTCCAATCAGAAGTGCGTTGGCTGTCCCGTGGTAAAGTTCTCAAGAGGTTATATGAGCTCAGAAAGGAAGTTGAAATGTTTCTAATCTATAATAAAAATGACTTGTCACAGTTTTTCCAGGATAAAGAATGGATAGCCAGGCTGGCTCATCTCTGCGGCATACTTTATTACATAAATGAGTTGAATTTAAAGTTACAACAATATTTAATGCTTGGAACAAGGTTGAATCATTCTGACATAATATGATTTCAGAAGGAAACGTTGCAATTTTTCAGTCGTACTCAGGTTACATTATGGAAGCCAGATTTCTTTGCACAGAATTCAGTTTTAGATATTATCATTGCTCACTTGGATATGTTGATGTTTCATCCCTTCCCCATGAAGAAACTCTTCAACTTTTGGAACTATCATCAGACAAAGGACTAGCAAATTGTTTTAATACTATGAATATTTCAAAATGCTAGATAAAAATGAAAAATGAATACTCAAATTTACATGAAATAGCAATGAGATTTCTTCTTTGTTTTTGCACAAAATATATCTGTGAAACTGCAATTTCTGCCATAACTGTACTTAAATAATAACAAAGAAATTGCCTGCAGCTTTCTAACTGCCTCCGTTTGGCTATCACTTCAATTTGTCCCAGAATCAATAAGCTGGCAGACAGACAATCTTAGGTAAAACCTAAAAAACTGAAATGGCTAGAAAGTAGATCAAATTAAACCTTTGCAATAACTTTAAGTTTGTTTTGAAATTCTGAGTTTTCAAATATCAGTGCTAAAACTAGTATTTATAATTGAGATATCTGTTCATTTCTAAATATTAAAGTTTTAATCACATACTTTGCATTTATAAATACTCAGCACNTTATAATTGAGATATCTGTTCATTTCTAAATATTAAAGTTTTAATCACATACTTTGCATTTATAAATACTCAGCACGTGTAGGCACATGTAACTCGAGTTTTTCACAAGTTTATATCCTCTCCATACTACCCCTACTCAGCTAACTTCTATGGTGANATGTAGGCACATGTAACTCGAGTTTTTCACAAGTTTATATCCTCTCCATACTACCCCTACTCAGCTAACTTCTATGGTGAGTTCCAATTCCTATATTTATCTCACTATGGTTTATTTCTCAAACCAACATCAGTAAATTAAATTTAATACTACAATAATGAACCATGAGCTCAAGTTATTTGGTTATTAGAATGGGGTATGTAAATAAAACTTTGCACAATTTATTTAAATTATGGTGGGCTGAGACTAAAGTGCACTATGAAAATAAAGAAAAGAAAGAAAGAAAAGAAAGAAAGAAAAAAAAGGGGGAAAAAAAAACATATGTTATTTAAAAGTAAATTTGATGGTACGGGGTTGTCGTCATATAACAACCTAATTTACCGGGCCGCGGTCTGATGAAGGTTGAGAAGCACTGGTCTACCTCATCTTTATAGTCTACGACAATAAACGGGAATCAAAGACTGGTATCAGTAACAGGTAGTGGTAGAAACCAGTAACAGGTAAAGGGCATAACTGAGAAATACTCATAGTTGAGGGGGTGAAGGGGAAACGCCAGCGGTGGGAATCGTGATACAAGCTTACTTAATACAGGCAGCATATCTACATGGTAATGACCCCCATTACCTTGTTTCAGGTGAATATCCCTTATAAAACAGAGGTGAAATACCTCTGTGTGATCATGGATGCAGCATTGACATGGCAACACCATGCCACTGTCAAGCGCCAGCAGGCCCTAACCCAACCTGCAGCCCTCTACCCAGTGTTCAACTAGAGGCAGACTCACACTAAACAATATGATTATAATATATAAATCCCTTCTTCACCCAATCCTATTAAATGCACCACCAGCCTGGGCATATTGCGCTAAAGTATATGGAGCAGCTACAACAAATTTCTAAAATTAACTGCCCATGTGTAAATTACATGCAGAGCTGTAACAGCCAAAGCAGACTTAAGCAACTCAAGACATGGTAGATTAATTCCATGCCACTTCCCTAAAATCTAATAATCCTTTTATAAGTACCCCAGGGGACTACAACCTCGACCAAACCCAAATGTACAAATCGCTACTGATGCATAGGCTGCCACAGTGAACACGTGTGATATCCGGAAAAAACAAAGAAAAAAAAAGAACCACCAATTTCTACCAAATTCAGCAAACAAGTAGTGCTATGGCAGGCCATGTAAACTGATAAACTTCAAGAGGGTGAGACACACACATTTTCAAAATGGCGGCCATATAAATAATTTAGATCAGAATTTTTCATCTACCAAATTCAAAACTAATTTCAACTTAACTTTGTATGCTAACAATATCTATTTCTGTATATCCATCAAAATTGTCTATGTAAAGCCTTATTTCTCCGTCATTTTGTAAGATAGCCCCACATGAAGTAATACAGTTTTCAGGTAGTATCCCAGGAAACAATAAACAGATTTGTTTCAAGTTTGGCGAAGAAGTTGTAATATGGTAGGGCATAGCAATTTATATGTTTTCAATGTTTAGGTCTCTCATATTCATAATGGCTCTTATACAAACTTTTTAGCTTAGCATGCGATTATCTACAAAACTATGTAACAGATTTTAATTTAACTTTGTATATTGTGTCTGAAAATCACCATAAATTTTTGTTATCCATTTATGAATATCGTCACATGAACAATGGAGGTTTAATGCCATATATCTCGAGTACTAATCAACCGATTCATAGCAAAATTTCACGCAAGTATTGCTACAATATGGTATGTAAATTAACATGTATTTTTGTGTGGCGGGCATGTTTTAATGAGGTTTATATAAATAATTTAGATTCATGTATTATATCTATGAAATGTTTCAACAAAATTCAAACAAATTTTGTACGCTAACAGTATTAATTAAAAGCATCATTTATGCATACAGAAATCCTCTTTTGCCAGATTGTTTTTGCAAAATAGTGTCAAGTGAGTAAATAACACATTTGCCATATTTCCGGCACAATCCAACTAATTTCCACCAAATTTTGCACACCTAAAGAAGGCCATGTAAAGTTACATGATTTAAATTGGGTCAGGCATTTTTTTTCAAAACGGCGGCCATATAAATATTTTAATATTTTTGGAATATCTGTTTAACAATTTAACAAATTCAATCAAACCTCTTTTTAGGCAATTTTGTAAGATAGCCCGGTTTAAGAAAATTAGATTTATATGCCATATCACGGAGACCAATCAACCGATTTTCCATACAATTTTTCACACAATTAGCGTTATGTGATAGGCTATGAAACTAATGTATTTTTAATGGCTGAGATACTTATTTTTATAATGATGGCCATATAGACATTTCAGGCTAGTAAACCATCATTTAAACCACTACACTGATTACATCCGAAGTTGATGCTCCGAATCCTACCTCTCTGATGCAGGTGATTGCACGCCAGCTTAATTTTAAGAGATCTTCTGATTTCAAATCCAGGGTAAGTAACTAGTGTATTTTAATTGTCTTGGTACTATTTCACATGTTTCTCGCTTAATCTATAATTATATTGCTGTCAATGAGACGTCAATGCCTACCTTACCATCTAAGTTTTTAAGAACTTCGCTAAAATTTATTTGCACCCATGTAGAGGAAAGTAGGCTAATTAGTTATCAGTTAAATTTTCTTATTTATAATAATTATAAACTAAGTATTATATTTATAGGTAGAATATAAGTAAAAGATCAGTAAAGCCAAAATTTTCATACCCACCAAAATGTAAAAATAATAAATAGTAAAAAAGTTGACTTAGGCTGCACATAAAACTGTTGCAACTGAACAACACATTAACAAAAAAAAAGTTAAAGTAGTTGTACAAACCTAGTTGCACGTCATGAAGGAGCACCACAAATTTAAGTCTAGGAAGATAAAAATATGAATTTGAAGTAGAATTACTTAGAAGAATATTACTGGTATAATGTATTCACGGTAACTTCAAGATTTTCTGAAGCCCTGCTAAAGATCTACTTTCAGGGAGCCAATTATATATCCTTCCGCTGTATGTATACAAAACATTGCCATGCGACACCTGTCAAATGTTTTGTAAACAAAAAGTGCCATGTGGGAACTATCAAATATTTTGTTAACAGTGTCCATGTGGGAACTACCAAAATTTATTTTTGAAGAGAAACAATGCCATCTAAATCTTAACTGTCATATACTTTAATAAAATTCTCCAAATGTCTAAAAAATGCTAATCAATTTAGCAAAATATTGTAATACATACAAAAAGGTAGATTGAAGTATATATCGGAACTGTTAAT
>NQII01005694.1:131963-150657 GCA_002778355.1 Clitarchus hookeri | reverse complement strand
TCGACAACAACCTCAGGTAAGTATGATAGTATGTGAGCTTCTCGCGTGTATCGACAACAACCTCAGGTAAGTATGGTAGTATGTGAGCTTCTCGCGTGTATCGACAACAACCTCAGGTAAGTAAGCAATTCCACAGTGCGGCAGGTGAGAGNCTTCTCGCGTGTATCGACAACAACCTCAGGTAAGTAAGCAATTCCACAGTGCGGCAGGTGAGAGTAACATATGGTGTAGAATTTGACGTAGTGATCCTTTACTTTTAAAGGTATGTTGACAGAAATAAAGGCGTATGTTATGTCAGCAGCACGAGTATCGTCACTGTTTCCACGAAGTATATTTGTAAACGAAAGTCGTATATTTCCGTGTCTGATCTCTAACAATGGTTTCCTGACTCCCATAAAACTTGACGCCATTAACACAAGGCCGAACAAATTGCGATTTTCCAACTGCGAAAGAAGATATATATAACACGTGCAAATGTCGACCTTACGAGCTCTTCTCGATAAAGCGCACACGACTCAAAACGAAGTGTACGTCATTTCCGGAAGTCTTCCACAAGCAGTGACGTCAATCGGTCCCAGGTTCACAAATTAGACACGACAACTCACATTACAGTTATATGTACCGTTTAACTAGTTCTTGTTTGTTGAAAGTAATCGCGATTGTGTTTAAATTAAAATTATATTTTGGATCTGATAGGGTTGGAGGGAGTAAATCACTTCAATGATTGTTTAGTTTTGCATTAAAGGCGCTGGATACTGGTAAAGTCGCAAAAAATTCGTTTGGCGTTCATTTTTTATAAATATAGTGAATTTATATTAGTTCATGAGATTTCATTTCCCTCCAAATAATATATAGGCCTAGATTCCATTTTTTGCACAATTACATGTCCATAACGACTTAAATGTTTTTTTTAATATGCAAATATTTAAAACTACAACATTTTAAATTAAAAAATACCACGAATTAATTCAAGATGTTAATGTAATTTCAAATAAATACCTTTTCCACTTTTTTTTTATTTGCTGTCAACGGATTTTTTGGCTGGCTGCCCCTGAATTTTAGTAAATTTTATCTGAGCATACCTAAAAATTAATTAGGGCAATGGCTTTTAGTTTACCTTGCTCAGTGTTCTGTATGCGGTTTGGTTTATTTTATATGTATGGTATTTTAAAGAAAAAAATTGTGATTTTCAGGTGAAATTACAAACAAACGTCTCATTTCTTAATAGCATGAGTCAATTACACCACATTATTTGTTCATGCGGCTATTTGTAGAAATTGAAGCAAACACAGTATGAATAAACTGACCTTCGAAGTTTTCATTTTCGTCAACCAGATGACCACTAACCCTCATATCGAACCCATAACCTTCGTACCCCGCCAGTTCCAAGTCCCTTATTGTAAACCATGCAATGCAAAATTTCTTTTCTGTGGTTCTGGATGCACGTTTATCACCTGTTTCATACATGCGCCACTTTTTGCTATTCGGCAGCTCTCGCATGAATGCGTTACATGAAGCGAGTCAATGAAACGTGCATGTGTTTCCTACATGGTCCTGCAGGCTCGGCCAAAAACAGTTGAACGACTGCGATTTGTAAACATTCCCACGAATGGGTCAAATTATTAGATTAGCCGGAAATATAACAAACATACTTTGCATAAAACTGATAATATGCCTCCCCCACCCCTTTTTTTTTCCTTATCCATTATATTAAACCACTAGAGATCGTACATCGAATATTTACATTGCACACATCATCTATAAACATACCCGCATATTCTTTATTCTATTACTATTAATATGGCGTATAATTTCATAACATGTGCGTAATGTTGCACATACTGAAATAGAAATGTTCTTCTTTTCTTTTAAATGTACAGTATACGGGACACGTCCAACAGTTGTTTATTCGAAAACATCAAAGTGGACACTAAAAGTAAGTAGGCCTACCGCGTGTTTTATCAGTTAAATCATTCGGTGAAACGTCTTATTTTCGTTTCAAATTAGTTCTTCGCAACCAAAGTTTAGGTTTCCTGGTGACACGAACAATATTTTTGAGATGCTGGTATGTAAACAAACATAAATTGAATAAAAAAATCGGCAGCACGACCGAGTCCAAAAAATTAATTAATTATTCTTACATAAAACTAACTTATGTACAAAAATAGAGCTGAGAGACATCACACCGTTAATCAGTGAACATGCATTGCCTCGGAATTAACTTACTCAGGCCTATTAAATTAACCAGCACGAACATTTTGTTAATGGTATGTAAATTGTGCCAATTAATGCCAATTCCGATGCTTTTTGTAGTAAAATGTAAACTTACAATTTAAAAATTTAATAAATTATCATAGTAAGAATTATTGGCATTTCTAAGGCAGAATTAGTAAACGTTTGTTATAATTTTTTTTTTTTATAACAACGTTAAAGTAGCAGACTATGTTATGTTGAACTGGACATTGCAATGACTGATTAATAACTGGAGTTTTTCATTCAAGCTTAATTTCAACCATGTTGAATGAATCGACCTCGATAAATGGCTGTAAGCTATTTACCTTGCACTTCTCCCGATAGTAAACAACAGTAACCTCTTCTCAGTTATTCAACAACCGGCCTTTCAAAACACCACACAGACCATCTCGGTGAAAGTGCGCACGTAAAAAAAAAAAACACACGCCACAATAACACAGTAATGTTTGCGTCAGCACGCCCTCCCTACGAGGAATGCCGTCTGTTTATCAACAAACAGATCCACGCGCGCCAACTCCAAACAGAAGACTGTCGGCGTCGGCTGGTGTCTGGCCAGGCGGGCTCGCTCGCTTGCAAAGCCACGCACCACCTTGTCCAATGGCGGTGCGGGGAGAGTCCCTTCTCCTCATTTCCCCTCCAACGCCTAGCCAAACCATCACGCTTTCCCATTTTCCCACCGGCGCGACGATGCGAAGAATGCCGCGTTGAAGCAAAGTGACTTTGCCGAAAATACAGACCAAAGCGACCTTTTTTTTTCGCGGGGAACTTAAGTTCGCGTTTGATGAGTAGGATTAAACCAAGGAGGTTATACACAGCAGCCCATACTGTCAACTCCTTGGATTCAACAGAATAAGTTTTTTTCTGTGAAAATCAAATACCCTAGAGGCCTAGTGTATTTGGTAAAATAGAGATAATCAGGAAAGTTGAAGAAAAGATATAATGGAAAGAACAAAAACGAAACTTTTTGGTTTTCTTACTTTCAATAAAATATATATTTGTTTTACGAAGAGACAACAATGGGCGAGAACCAGACTGTTACATCTAGTCAATTAAATTACACTTTTTAAGAAGAGAGATTATTCGTTTTTGGCTAGAACTTCAATAACTGATCAATTAATAACGTATGATTAAAATAATTTTCTGGGTTTTCTGTAAGAATTATTTTGGTATCGCGAATGGATAAAAATACAAATTATTTATAATAGTGCTAAATACAAGAGGTTAGGTTTCAAGGGAGTCAAAACAATCAATAGAATCGAAGTGGCCTGTGTCCAGTTGCACTACTGTATATACACATTTATTTTACTGTCTTATGACCGGCAATATAACACACTTTTCTTTCATTATTTTGAAAATGCCATTCCTGAACTGTATATGTACCAAGGAGAAATATTTGTTTAGAGATTTAATATCTTAACTTTCTTCTTATCTATGTTCCGAACACAACCAATTATACATTTTGGAGTTTGTGCGTAGTTACATACCACAAGTATGAAGTTACCTTGTCCATTGTGATTTAATAACAACAACGGCCTCGAACTCTTCTTCGCCAAAGGATTGCTTGCTGTATACTGTACAATATCGCTGCCCTTTTTAAATCGCAAGTGTTTTACTTTTCATAATAATAATGGCGTGTGGGGAGTGCACCCAGGGCAAGGCAACACCCTCCGAGTGACGGTCTTTCCAGCGGGGACCCGTAGGTGACCGTCATCCCCGGGCATGACAGAAGTGAGACCGTAGAATGGAACGGCGCTGGAATGCAAGGGCGGGGGAAACGGGAGTACCCCGAGAAAACCCGCCGGCAAGCGGCAGCGTCCAGCACGATTCCCACATGCGAATATCCGGGAGTGAACCCGCCGGGGATCGAACCCGGATCGCCGTGGTGGGAGGCGAGCGCCCTGGCCACTACGCCACCGCTGCCCCTCTTTACTTTTCAATAAGTGGCTTTGTTGAGCTATGTGGTTGTAGCAATAACCTTGTAATCTTTGACATCTAAGGCTGTCAGATGAATGACATATTTCTTCTCGTGCGGTTTTCAATGGGCCGAAATACAGATAGAGGGATATGCAATTCCAAATCGTGATTAAGGTGCCTGTCTATTACAGCGCGTACAGAATCTACCTTCTAAAACACAATTGTGTCCAGGTTCCTATAGTGCATGTGTTCAGTGGCAGTTAGTGCGCTATCTTCTTTTTCTAAAAGATATTATAAATGCAGCATACATGTGAGCATTTCTGTTCTGGGGAACGCATATATCAGACCATAAAATAATGTTTTTGTATGTGGCCTTTATTTCAAAAGTACATTCAGCCTTTTGGTCTGTGCACTTATATCATCGTTACCTGTTCGGCCAAAAATACACTCATGTCAAGTGTACAGTAACCTTATTTATAATCTGTATCGTAACTTGTAAGAATGGAAGATGCAAATTTTGATATAAGAAATACGTAAGGTTTTAATTGCGGACAAATTAAGACACTTTGAATGTCAAAACATAACACAATATAGGAATACTTATTGGATACGATCAAATCACGTTGTTACATATCACGATATATACAGGATGAATCTAAATTCGACCAACGAACTTCGGCTGCAGGTTAATCACGAAAAAAGAAGTTGAAAAAATACATACGACCTATGGTCTTAATCGACTCCCAAGGGCTGTACACGTGTTTGAAGTTGGACCTGAGGCACCAGATTATTACAGATATCGAAGAAAATAAATAATATTGAAGACTGCGTTTCTGGATAATGTGTAAGTGTAAAATGGTCTACAAACACCACAAAACCTGTCGCTGCCATCAAATTAATTCATGGAAATAATAACGGTTACCACTCTAATTGCGAGGCATTCGACATGACGCGGTAGCATATGTTGGATCTTACTTATGGAATATGAGCCCGCATGATCCAATTGACGAAAAAGGTTGCCTTGTGTAAACACCCTAATCCCCGCCGTTTTCGAGCAATTCGAGTTTGTAATTTCAAAAGATTTATGTTCAAAACCTGGCAGGCGGGCAACAAGCACAACACCCGATAACGAATGGTTGCGAATACCAAAGAGGCAAGATAACAGCGAGAGGACTGAAACATTTAGACATACGAGGTAACAAATGTACGGTGGCGGTTTACCGGTGTTTAATTTTTAAGTTGTAGCAATAAGAGGATGCCAGGTAAATTCACATTGTCATTTATTACATAATGACGCGCAATAGTGTGGTATAAACGAGCCTTAAATGAGGTGCTCGAACTGTCGTCCTCCAATCTAGCTGCAAAGTGTAAATCGACGATGCCACGATCGCCGAGCACGGTCGAACACGCCGGGTGTGGTTCTTATTATTTCGGCAGCAGCGTTTATTCTGGCCACGAGATCCTATAGAGACGCTACACCGAACACTTCATAGCACCTCACAAGTGAAAGTCAAGCGGTGTAAGATCTGGGGACTTCGCAGGCCATAACCTCGGCCCATCGCGGCCTATCCATTTACCTGGAAACGTGGTGTCTAAGTACTCTCGAACATGTGCACCAAAGTGCGGTGGTGCACCGTCATGCTGCAAAAACATTTCTTGTCGAACCCCAAGTGGAACATCTTCCAGCAACTCTGGTAAAAACTGCTGCAAAAACACGAGGTACCGGTCAGAATTTAACCGAGCGGGCAACTCGTATGGCCCAATTAAACTGTTGCCTACAATACCACACCATACGTTAACGCCAAATTGCTCCTGGTAATTGCAGATGAAGGGTGCGTGTGCGTGGGTGTTCGCCTCTGCCCACACGTGACTGTTACGAGACGTCACCACGCACTACCTTGTGAATCGCGCTTCGTTGGTAAACAACGCGACACTTGGGAAATGTGGTCGTTGTAAACACCACCGCACGAACTGTCAACGTTGTGGGTCATCTTCTGACTTCAAATGGTGCACATTCTGTCGGCGATACGGATGGAGCAGCTGTTCATACACAACTCTCCAAGCGGTCACGTGTCCAGTGCGGACCGCATGCGCCACTTGACGGCTGCTGGTAGATGGCGACTCACGGAACCTCCGCAGCACCTCCTCCTCAGAGTGAGGTGTTCGTACCGACCTTGGACGGCCAGCATTAGGCCTGTTCACCTGTAACATGTACGGTCTGTAACATGTCTGGAGATTCCCAAGTAATTAAACAAATTTTAACTTTGAACGATTTTAACAATTTTACTGGCTTGACTGATAATATAAGTCTTTTAATGTGTCGTGAAGTAAATATTTCAAATATGGAATTTTATATAAAAGTTTAAGCGTTGCCTTGGCAGAGTGATTTAGCTGAAAAATTAAGTATAAGATAATAAATAACTAAGATTGTGAGAAATTAAACAACAGAAAATGATGGTAGTAAAAAAGGAGACCCGGAAGGCCTAAGGCTAAGTGGGTTAAAATTCTATATACTTCTTTATGTAACATGTACGGTATTGGGACAAGTACGCTCTGTTTACAGTGTACGATGATCGCTGCGACGTCACGTAAACACATTGCGTGTCTTTTATTCGCCGTGCATGTCCCCTGTTCACGAAAGCCCACGTCAATGGCTGTGAACGTTGGATGATGTGGCACAAGTCTGTTTGGATCCCTTTCCCCTGTACATTCGTGCTGCATCAATACTGTTCAAGCATATCAACGCATTTCTTTGCGACATTTTCATAGGACAATCAGTCCTTAAGGAATCGCCGTTTCTGATATGATGTAGCCCTAGCTTATTTTGTGTTGGGCTTGTTGCGTACCAGTCAAGTATTCCAGTTATTCTTTCTAAAGTTGGTGCTTAAATTTCTCGAAAACGATGAGTTTAAGGTAGTCAAAAAAGACAATCTAGTTTGCCAGTTTCGTTAAATGATTAATTATTCGTTATAACGAACCCAATTATGCTTCCGTATAAAAAATTCAGTGCAAAATAATCGTGTAAACCCCGTAATTTCCACTAATAGCGATAATTCTCAGCGTCTTACTGTGGCTGATCGTCATTTTTCATTTACACGCTACGCAAACACTTGAAATTCCATTAAAAATAGTTTATTTAATGTGTAAAATTAACTAGCGACGCATGTCTAACTTCCATGGCGTGTAACACTCCTAGGGATCGTTTTGGACCACATGCCGTATAAAGTCATCTCATTTGATAGTGATGAACCTGCCGCCGAAGTTAGTCGCTCGAATTCAAATACACTATGTATGCTTATTTATCCGAAGCTGTATGTAGCTGTGTGAAATATACTTGAAAATTAATATTCAAGTTACAGTTTATTGCATACAAATTAATAAAAATTCGTACTTTCTCGTGATTTGGATTGTTAACTTTTATATACATTAATTGATAATGCCATTAATTAGACAAATAAGCTTACAACTTTCCTTTAGATACTAAATCAATAAATGGTACAGCCATTCCTCAACCTAGAAGTATTTTAGTAAATTTGTACATAAATTTATATTTTTCCTTCCGTCAATTTGTTTTCTCTACATCATAACCAAGTAAACTAGAAAAAGTAGAACAGGATCGTCTTTTTGTGAAAATATAATTCCCTTAATTTTCTGTGAATCTACGTGAACTTTAATCTTGTTCACTCATAGTGAAGATCCTCTTTTCTCTTCATTCAGAAAACATATTTTTGAAGTTATGCTTCTTTTGGCGCGTTGAGGGTAAAATTTTAGTGTGCAACGGATGTTGCGCGCGCACAGTGTAACGAAATTCGACAGTGAACGTGGTAGGGGTATGATCCAACGCGCATGCGCGTATCGTCTAGCTATATACAAACGCAAGGTACACAAGTATTTGAGGTTATGCGCGTATCGTCTGTGCCGTGAAAAATTTGTTAGTGACAAAAATTTTATAATAAAGTTTTGAAAGTGTTTTCAAGTATTTGAGGTTATGCACGTATCGTCTAGCTATATACGCGTACAAACGCAACGTACACACATAGAACGTGGTTATATTTAAAACCGACAGAAAATCAGTTCATGTAATAAGTAAATTGAAAAACATTTCATTTATATTAGTAATTCATTGTAAATACATATATCATATTAATTTATTTTATTTACATTGTGGCGTGGATAATTTGTAAGTGACAAAAATTGTATAGTAAAGTTTTGAAAGTGTTTTCAAGTATAGATTATGCGCGAAAATTTCATTTTAGTTACGCCAAAGAAGTATAACTTCTAACGCGCGTATATAAGTACACGCACCACCTTCTTTCATATTGTTTCGGTCGCAATGGCATGAAACATATAGCCGATGTATTAGGTCTTGTTCTTATCGAAAAAATTTTGTTACTAAAAATTGAATATGACTAGACTGTACGTGGATCGGTATTTTTTGTAGGTATGTAACAAAAATTACCAAACTACGAATTTTACGTTATTATAAAATACCGAATCGCATGTTGATTACATTCCAAAATATACTGTTGAATGAGTAATAAACTCATTTTGAAGTAAAAAAAATTGCCGTTATATTAATAATCACAATGTATAATATAGTTCTTTTTTTAAGTTGGGGGTGCTGTAATTTTATTTTGTAATACAAAACACTGGAAGTTTTCTGAGGATTAAGAATTTCAGTTCCTCAAATTTATAGTTTCTTGTTATTCTATAACTTCAAGGTCGTGTTATGGAGCGCTAAGTGACTGTCGACAGTATGGAAACTAAAACATATCAAATCGAAGATAACAAAATCATAAACTGACCCATTATAATCCGGTCTTACGCCGTTGAATGTTCGATTTACTGTTCCAAAAACTCCTGTGTGTATTTTACGAAAGTTCAGTGACCAGTTCTTAGCGGTCCCAGGGGCGAGGAAAAGAAGAAAGATAAAAATTCTAATGGTAGTCATCTGGCTTTGAACTCGCTACCTGCATTCGATTAGAGAAAATAAAATCCTAATTAGGCTTTGTAATAGCCAGCCTCTTCCTTTGGGATAACCTATAAACGGCAATAGATATATTTATATAGTACGTGAATATACATGTTATAAAGTAAGACATTTTATTAATATTAAAAAAATAACAGGTACACGCAAATGGAAGTACAGATAAAAAAAAACAGCGCCTTCATCGTCAGCTCGTCGACAGTGATAATATGCCAAAAACTTTTATGTCTTGTCCTACACATCTTGCCGACACGAGAAGGGTGAATTTTGAAAGACCACATCTTGTGCAAGTATTGAGGAATGCAAATTTCTGATGTATGAAATACATGAGAAATAAATTAATATTTACAAAATTGCATCTTTTATTTCTTATGCCATTATTTTCTACTGCTCCGACAACCCTTCATGTCACGATGCAAGTACTTGAAAACGAACCATTAACATTTTCCTATCACTGGGAAAAGCAACCATTTAATTTTTTTAAGTCCGAGAGAGAATAACTGTATTTTATTGTTTCGAGTCTCAAACTCACGTCACTACACCATGCGTCATCATTGGAGATTTCTTAAAACTTTACATCAGGTGCGTATTATCACACGGTTAGAAATTCTCATACAAAAATTTATAAAAAAAAATTCCGAAATTCGGGTTGTTATTCGAACTGTGGACCCTGGATGTTACTATAGCTTATATATTCTTCGCCTAGGACTTGTTTATCAACCTACATTATGCGTTCCACACGCCATTTATTTATATGGGATTTATTCCGGCATTTTTTTTTTACTAAAGTCATGCTGCTGAATTATGCATGCAAACTAGAAGATAGATTTGCTATGTTCGAGGACATAGAGTATGTATGAGGAGCGAGCAGAACTTTATTTTTTGGAACTTTTAAACACGTGGTTATTCCGACAAAGGTATAAACATTGTTGCAGTGTTGGTACTGTTGCCAAGCTGACGATGGAGGCGCTGGTCTTGACTTCATATTTGTCGGAGTTAGCCGCAAACTTTTTGTACACTTGATTAATCTTCAGCAGAAGGAGGAGGGAGGGAACGGGGAGGAGAGGGAGGGAGAGAGAGAGAGAGAGAGCTCTTTCAAATCGCTGTTCACATCTCGATTATATAAGCATGCCCTGGCCTGGAGTTTCATATTTACATAATCACCGAAACCTATGCCAACTAGCCCTATGTACACCATCTTCAGGTATGATTCTCTTGTCATTTGAGAAATACAAAGCTAATTTATTTACAGTCTCTGTAGAGTATATGTTGGTGCGATTGTATTGTATTCATAGACACACGCATTGCTTGCAGCTTGTCTAATACAGCTTCATAACCAGAAAATACGATTTTGTTTTGCACCACACACTTTTGAATTCCCTTGGCCTTTTTATTGACCTTCTCATTGCATTTTATAAGTATGGTATGGCATGGAGGCCCACGAATTTAGTCATGATTTCTCCATATTATTGTTGGCGGGTGAGACGCACTTGTGGACCGCTGGTCTCCGATTCGGAAAAGAATCCGCGTCCATGTCTTCATAGAGATCCTATGGGTACGAACCTCATNGTGGACCGCTGGTCTCCGATTCGGAAAAGAATCCGCGTCCATGTCTTCATAGAGATCCTATGGGTACGAACCTCATACAGGAAGCTAATTGTGTCCAAATAAAGGAGATCACCACCTTCGGGATAGCGGGCCTTCATCACATCCAAGTGGAATCGATATATCAGCATTTTCGACAGTTCGAGCACTTTAAACCCTGTGTTTATTGGATTGTCATAATATATGGATTCGTGCTGTAGATGGATCAGTAAGAAGAGATTCATAATAGATCCAGGAATGTGGGATTGGCTACCAGTTTCTTCTGTCTTTTTTCACTGTATACCAGTTCCGTTTTTGTCGCTCCCTTTTGTCCTCCATTAGTTTTCCAAAAGTTGCATTATTCGGCAACTAAAAAATATTCTTCACAAAAATATTTTTGGGGTCCTGNGTGGACCGCTGGTCTCCGATTCGGAAAAGAATCCGCGTCCATGTCTTCATAGAGATCCTATGGGTACGAACCTCATTCAAGAAGCTAATAGTGTCCAAATAAAGGAGATCACCACCTTCGGGATAGCGGGCCTTCATCACATCCAAGTGGAATCGATACATCAGCATCTTCGACAGTTCGAGCACTATAAGCCCTGTGTATATTGGATTGTCATAATATATGGATTCGTGCTGTAGATGGATCAGTAAAAAGAGATTCATAATAGATCCAGGAATGTGGGATTGGCTACCAGTTTCTTCTGTCTTTTTTCACTGTATACCAGTTCCGTTTTTGTCGCTTCCTTTTGTTCTCCATTAGTTTTCCAAAAGTTGCATTATTCGGCAACTAAAAAATATTCTTCACAAAAATATTTTTGGGGTCCTGNTCTCCATTAGTTTTCCAAAAGTTGCATTATTCGGCAACTAAAAAATATTCTTCACAAAAATATTTTTGGGGTCCTGATGCTAGGTTTCAGCCATGCAGTCTGCTCCAACTGTAACATATGGTGAATATGGTGAATTCTGACGAGCTTTAATCCACCTTTCAGTTCTTGCTTCAGTTTGTTCCAAATAACAAGGTGTTTGTTATTGTGTTCTAGCGCCATCATCAGCTTCGGGTGTTTCGAGCCCAGAGTGCATTTGTTGATGATGGGTAACAATGAGATGTCCTTTTGTGCTGCATGCAGGGCTACAGGATATTCGATGTCACACTCCAAAGTGCAGCCAGTCTTCCCACAGTCAGTTACTGTCATTATGTCGATACTGGTGTTGGTCCTTTTGAAGTTACGCACCAGGAGCAGCAGTGACATGGTCCATTCGTACAGGTTGTTGGCATCCACGTACGGTAGGTACTTTAGTGAACTCTCTAGGATTGTATGCATGTCTCGGGAGCATAGGCATTATTATTCACTGTGTGGCTATTGATGCACTGTGCTATGCCATGTATGCCTTCTTCATTGAACATGTGCATGTGGTAATCGGTGATTAATTCCAGCTCTATTTCTTCCATTCGTAGCATGACATCGAAAGAAAACTCTGGGTTGCTGATGTAGTGTGCACAGTCGAGCTTGTACATCAAAATGCATATTTCCCTTAAGTTTTTATTGAAAGACATCAGCCAGGATCAGCACTTCTCTTGAGATAAAAGTTCAAAAACTCTCCCTGCGTCACGTAGCCGAACACATCGCACACAGACTTAGCATGGGAGTTTTCAACACTGATATCGGTACCAGTCAGTCGGTTGTGGATCGTTTCTTTCGGGAGCAGCTACGACGCTTCCAACTTTTCTAATATGTCGACATAATTGTAAGGAAACACACCTTTGAGTGTGACGAGTGTCAGTTGGTTACGTCTAAAGAACTTATCTGTGTTGGAAACTTTTGAAGGTAGCAAATACTCGGCCATGGAAGCAAGACTGTGGGCTATGTATATGAAGGTGTCGGCAAACTGTACAGAAAATCTGTTTCCAGACTGCTTGGAAAATGTGTTCATTTTATCCCTCATATTTGGAATGATGACTATTTTTTTCATATCGTACCCCAGCCATCAGATAATAAAATTCTCATCATAGCTTAGGTTATAGATGAACACTAATAGTTTCTTGGGTCATCTGCCGAGATGTAGAAGGGAGTAAACTGGGGTAAAAATTAGAGGCAAAGCAGAAAAGGTTCCAGTAAATTTAAGATGTCGACAGTAAATTAAAAGAGTTCAAACAAGAGATGAAGAGGCCTCTCGCAGTGATACGCAACTTACCCCCACAGAGCTTCAGACGAGACTAAATCATGGTATATGTGGATGGCAGCTCGTGCCCACTATGTGCGNCAACTTACCCCCACAGAGCTTCAGACGAGACTAAATCATGGTATATGTGGATGGCAGCTCGTGCCCACTATGTGCGCACATAGATATGCTAAAACCCTTATACGTAAGTAATAAACATGTACAAGAACAGAATGACCCTCCTACCAATGACATACACTTTTCTGCCTGTTTTTCTATACTGTTATTAAGACATTAATAGTTTTATAAGTGCTTTACTAAAATCTTGGGGGCATGCCACAAATGTTAACACAGTGCATTCAAAAGAACAGTTGGTATTCTGGTGTCAGTTTATGATTTTACATGAATTCTGATTGAGTGATTGTAAAACAAACTGCTCTCTTATTCCTGCACTACTATTCTGGAAATACCTTCCTCAAATAAAATGTATCCCACTTATGGCAGGCATGATGGAAACACTGTTTAATACTGTAATGGAGTTCACGTGAGCCCATTATGTTCAAATCGGCATGGCGACAAATCCCTACACAATTGTACGAAACATTTTTCTCAGTGCTGTATTGGATTCCTTGGTTTATCTTGGTTTGAAGAAGGATTTAGTATATTATATACCACATGGTCTCCAGGGNCAACTTACCCCCACAGAGCTTCAGACGAGACTAAATCATGGTATATGTGGATGGCAGCTCGTGCCCACTATGTGCGGACATAGATATGCTAAAACCCTTATACGTAAGTAATAAACATGTACAAGAACAGAATGACCCTCCTACCAATGACATACACTTTTCTGCCTGTTTTGCTATACTGTTATTAAGACATTAATAGTTTTATAAGTGCTTTACTAAAATCTCGGAGGCATGTCACAAATGTTAACACAGTGCATTCAAAAGAACAGTTGGTATTCTGGTGTCAGTTTATGATTTTACATGAATTCTGATTGAGTGATTGTAAAACAAACTGCTCTCTTATTCCTGCACTACTATTCTGGAAATACCTTCCTCAAATAAAATGTATCCCACTTATGGCAGGCATGATGGAAACACTGTTTAATACGGTAATGGAGTTCACGTGAGCCCATTATGTTGAAATCGGCATGGCGACAAATCCCTACACAATTGTACGAAACATTTTTCTCAATGCTGTATTGGATTCCTTGGTTTATCTTGGTTTGAAGAAGGATTTAGTATATTATATACCACATGGTCTCCAGGGAGGCCTTGTTTATGTTGGTGGTACTTGCCATGTCTATGATTGTGTGGTCACCGCTTCAACTGTAGTTGCCAGGCCAGGTGACGTGTTCTGACCACTCACCACTACTCTACCCTCCTGCACATGCTGCACATCATGTGTCTTGCTGGTCCTCTGCCTCCCTCGTTGACATATCGGGTGCATGTATTAGGTTCGGGCTTAGGAGGGGGAATGGGGTTACGATGACAAAGCTAAGGGCACAACGATATCTCATACAGTTAATGAGCTATTGGGGAGAACTCGGAAACACATTTTACCTCTTTTAGTCCTATTAGAGGTTGAATTTTAAAAAAATCCTGACATTAGTTTTTAGGTATTTGTATAGGCTAACTTTCGAAGCCAAGAGTTTATTGATGTCTCATTGAGTTAATGAGCTATTACGGAGTTCTATAAAANGTATAGGCTAACTTTCGAAGCCAAGAGTTTATTGATGTCTCATTGAGTTAATGAGCTATTACGGAGTTCTATAAAACACCTTTTATCCCTTTTCACTCTCTGAGGGGTCGAATTTCGAAAAATCCTTTCTTATTGGGTGCCTGCACCCTAAGNCACCTTTTATCCCTTTTCACTCTCTGAGGGGTCGAATTTCGAAAAATCCTTTCTTATTGGGTGCCTGCACCCTAAGGAGAAGGAAAAGCCATTCATAAATTTTCATGCTTTTGCCTCCAGCGGCTTGTGCTGTGCATTGATAAGTGTGTCAGTCAGTTGGGAAACTTCATTTTATACAAGAGATGACTCGCTGAGTTGAGCAGGTACTTTGGTGGGAAAATATGTGTGTAATTACGAGCATGGCCAATAGTAAATCGCATACTGTGATGGAAGAACTCGACATAAAATAGCTCACCAGAGTGATAGCTAAGAAGGTGAGAAGCGAAGACAATCTACCACCTATTGCATCAGATTGAAAAGTGAGATAATGCATTTTTTTTTCTGGCGAGTTCCCAAATCCTGCTACTCCAGAGTGAGCTCCTTCATAATTATGTGAGTCCTCCGGCATGAATGTTAGTAACTAAGACAGTTGGAGAATTTGATGCGTCTCAGGGCAAGCCCTAAACACCTTCGGTGAGGTTTATTATTTTAAAATGGGCGGACATTGCAGCTGAGTAGGGTTGTCTGGTGCCATGGCCGCAGTTGTAGCCATTGACAACCAGAAAGAAGAAGAGTCTAGTTGGAAGGGCACAGCAAAACAGCGCAGAGCGGGGAGGGCACTGGGAAAAATTGTGCAACAGTCGCGGAGGATAAAAATAATTCTTTTTTTAATTTGACTAGGGCGGGAGAAAGAATGGCGGATGTTAGTTCGCGAAGATAGACTTCTACAAGTTTGATGCCGGGTGATATGAAATGGTTAATGTCGGAGCTGAGTTGTTAACCAGGGTCGCACTGTGCGGCCCTGGTGGTGGGAAACAGAACTGAGCCTTCCACCCATTAGATGGCAGCCATCTTTCTGGAACACTGGGAAAAATAGATTAGTTTTCCAGTATTAAAAATAGAAAAANCACCCATTAGATGGCAGCCATCTTTCTGGAACACTGGGAAAAATAGATTAGTTTTCCAGTATTAAAAATAGAAAAAATTATGAATGGGAAAGGAGGGTGAATGTGGTGTCCAGTTTTTATTATTTCGTTTGCAGCTTATGTTTTCGCATTGTAGTATAGTGTATGTAATGTGTAGGTGTGCCTTTACACAACCCCCACCAGCTGAAGCAGAGAGTGCACAATACCTANTACACAACCCCCACCAGCTGAAGCAGAGAGTGCACAATACCTACGCATTGAACTCGGCTGTGGCAGAAGACCATACATGCACATAACTTTCGGATGGGAGTAGCGGCCAGCACATGTGTGCAGTGAATGACGGTGTTGCAATGTACATAACAGGGCCGGCACCATGCCAAGGGCTGTATTGCATATATTTTGCCTTGATCTGTGAGCATATAATTATTCGCATATGTGTAATGCAATGTCAGCCTCACTGCCAGTCTCCACACCCAAGTGTACATAGGAGCATTTTTAGCTAAGTGAGGTGGCATAGTGCTTCTCAATTTGAGTTAATGTGAATCTTATCCTGCAGGTTAGGCCTTTCTTTGTAACTTAGTGCGCTTATCACGGCCTATGAGCCAATATGCTCTTTGGCTGCTTGTATTTTTGTGTTTCCTCGGGGTCATTATCCCTGAGGCTATTTGGATTAACAATATTTATGCAGTCGGTGTAAAATTTATGCGCTAATTTGGCAAAGTGCTCAGCTAATTTTTCAATTTTTAGTTCGCAATGCAAGTTTGCCGCTGGGCAGTATTTTGGTGCATCGGACGCGATTCTGAGGCATTTATGTTAAATATTTGGAGCAGCTTTATGTTTATTTTAGCTGCATGTGACCATGTGGGTGCAGCATAAGTAATTATGGGGTGTATAAGCATTTTATACAGCGATACAGCTGTATTCCTTTTAATGACACTTCGTCTGTTTAGTACAGAGTACAGGGCTGACAGTCTAGCATAGGCACTCATGCACTTGGCATCAATGTGTTCCTTCCAATTGAGTTGTCTGTCCATATGGACGCCTAAGTATTTTACGACTTCTTTGTAGGGAATTATTTCGTTAAAGAGTGTAATTTGTGGGTGGTCTTCGGCCGGGGGTATGTTTTAGCTCTTGCCTACATTAACTTTTATTCGCCATTTTGTGTAAAATTCCTGGAATGTTCTGAGCGCATTTTGTAGTCTTTGAATTGCCATGCTGAGGTCGCGAAAGCAATTAAATGTGACAGTTTTGTCGACATAGCAACCAAATTGCACCAGTCGGTGGTCGGGCTTGAGCAGATCATTAATGTATATATTAAATACAGCAGGGCCTAATTTACTCCCTTGTGGCACTCCTGTATATATGGTTCTTTCATCTGATTTCGCCCCTTCGCAAGTGACTGATAATGTCCTGCGATCCAGATAGCTACGAAGTAATTTAATGTAGCAGTCTGATAGATTAAGTTCGTACAGCTTGAAATACACAATCAAAAGCTTTTTCAATGTCAAGGAATGCTGCTACCACATATTAGTGCTAGTAATATATTCTGTATGGCGCACTATCTGGTGAGTCGCGGAGTGTTTCAAGCGAACATCAAACTGTTCGTCTTGTAGTAGATTATTACTGGTAAGGTGAGTGTTAATTTGCCTTAGGATTAAATATTCAACCACCTTGGATATTACATTTTGTAGGCTAATTGGCCTGTAATTTTGTGGGAGCTTTTTGTCTTTGCCTGCTTTGTGGAATACGCTAACATTTGCGGCCTTCCATGCGGTTGGGAAGTATTCCAGTTTGAACATTGCATTTACACACAATGCTAAATGTTCTATGGCAGGGCCAGGCAGTTCATTAAGTATAATGGCTTGAATGCCATGATTTCATGGAGCCTTTTTTGGTTTCATGTGGCGTATCACGAGTTTAATCTCTTGGGCTTGAGTAAGTTCTGGTTCTGCCTCTGTGGGGCATCTGAATTTTATTTGTAACTCGCGATATGTTCTGTCAGCAAAGACGCGATCACAGATGTCCTGGTTTGGCTGGAATGTAGTCTTTAGCAGATTGGCAAAGGCTTGCGCCTTTGCTTCAGGTGTATAAGTTATGCCTGTGTTTGTAGTGTGAGGCGGAACTTTATGCGTCTTATTTAAGATACGTTATTTAATCCCCACAAGCTATTGTCTAATGTATTTAATTTCGCGACTTTAGAGTCCCAGACACTCGCCCTCCAAAAGGTTACTTCATCAGAGATTACTGTCTGGAGCTCGTTAATTCGCGCCTTAATTCCTCTCTCGCGACGACGGCGGGTAAACTGCCTTCGCAAGTGATTTTTCCACGTAATGATATCTCTAATATGCCACGATATAAAGTCTCGAGTTTATATATGACTGTTTTCTCTAGAATATGCTCGGTTACGCATGTTTGTATTACCTCTGTAAAGGCCGATATCGCTTCATCAAAGCCTTGAGACGTAGAAAATTATTCCTCGTTGGCTTGCGGTAAATTTATGTTAACATGATAAATACATTCGTGCCAGTTTGCATTTCTGTAGTCTTTGATTTTTCTAGGGACATTGGTTTCAGTGCTTAAGGCATTAAAATNGATATAAAGTCTCGAGTTTATATATGACTGTTTTCTCTAGAATATGCTCGGTTACGCATGTTTGTATTACCTCTGTTAAGGCCGATATCGCTTCATCAAAGCCTTGAGACGTAGAAAATTGTTCCTCGGTGGCTTGCGGTAAATTTATGTTAACATAATAAATAAATTCGTGCCAGTTTGCATTTCTGTAGTCTTTGATTTTTCTAGGGACATTGGTTTCAGTGCTTAAGGCATTAAAATCCATGTGAACTGGGTAATGGTCTGAAGACAGGTCATGCTCCACTTGGAGATCGAACCCAGTTAAAAATTGTTTATTTATTACAATATCTAATTCCACAGACTGCTGATTTATGGCGGCGGTGGAGGGGGGGGG
>NQII01005694.1:88162-131955 GCA_002778355.1 Clitarchus hookeri | reverse complement strand
CCATGTTGGGTGTTTGACATTATTATCCCATATAACACGATAATTTTTTCTAACCTATCTTAATCTAGAGGGAGGATCGGAGGTCTTAGGTAGGGTAAGGGACCTAAATGCGTCTCAGAGCTGATCCCCGTATGCCTAGGCATGCAGGGGAGAGTCTAACTACAATGGCACATGCTCGCAGCTTTACTGGGATTGGGCAAACATGGTCACAATTGGGGACATGCTTACCTTCCATACTAGCCTAGCTGATCTACAGCGTGAAGTGGAAAAACAGGCATAAGGACTGTAAAAATCCCTCGACAGAGAAGAATTGCAAAGTGGCGTGCAATTTATGAAGTAGAAAAGGATTTCTACTAAAACAGAGGATTGGATTCGATAATCTTTATTGAGAAGGCGTTTGAAGCATTATAAGAGATAGAAAGGTTGGTCGGGAGGGCTGTCTTTCTTTCTGTTGATCATGCTGAAGTATTGATGTAACCAAGGGGGTGGGAGATACCAATCCCCCCTGATTGAGGGGGAATGCGCAATAGGGCATGCCCCCTCCTGTGCCACCAGTCGACACCTGTAACATAAAAGGGGAAGAGAAGGAGGAGGTAGTGGAGACTCCCTAGGTGGAGAGCCAGCCTGCCTCGGGCAGAGGTGCTTAGCGGTGCAACAGAGAGCACACTAGCAGCGCTGACAGGCGTTGCATTGTACCATACATAGTGTGAGATGATATGCAACTCTGTCTGCCTCCTATACCTACAGAGACTGAGATATCACATGATCAGCAGTCAATCACGAGGAAGTAATGTGCTGTAATCATTAAATATTTTCACCAAGAGTGCGCTCTTGTGAAAAATGCGTAAAATGTGAGTTATTAATGCATTCTAGTGAGCATGCGCAGGTTTGTGTTTTCAATTCTCGCCACGTAAAGTTTGTCCCCGCTGTCCTCACAGAGTCGGAAGTTAAAATAAGCTACCCAAGTTATATGCATGTGTTTCCTCTCTTTCCGTAGGTGTAGATACTCGTTGCTCTGATCTTACATGCGGTCGCACTCCCAACACTATTGATTTGAATAGCAGTATGGCGATCAAATGGCACAAAAAAAAANTGATCTTACATGCGGTCGCACTCCCAACACTATTGATTTGAATAGCAGTATGGCGATCAAATGGCACAAAAAAAAAAAAGAACAAGAGTAGGTATACTCGTACACACTGTATTATAATGATCGCATGCGAGGAGTAATGTTTCTAGCTAACACTTTTACAATTTACGTTTTCGATTTCTCCAGAGCACAACACTATATCCACGAAAATTGCTGTTATAGAGAGTATATCGTGATGACAATTACATTGAATGTACCATTAAAGTAAGAATGTTGCGTTTGTATATATTTCGCCAAGAAACAGGAATGTTTGAGGCTGTAGTTGAACTGCTTGTACTAATGCTTTATGTCAGAAATTTTATATGCTAATCATCGAATGTTTGAAAATTATGATCATATTTGATGGAGTGTGGCATTGGTTAGCAAAGTGAAAATGAAACTAATAAGGCTCTGCAATGAGTAAAATAACGCCAGTATTCACCGGAGCATATAAAAATATATATTCTTCACTGGCAGATGAATATGCAGCTCGATAATGTTAAAGAATCTCATATTTTCGGGAAATTGCCAAAAATATCTCAGAACTGCATTCCTGGGCCTACAGAGACATATTATATTATGTGTGTTTTTATTGTTATCTATTATTATTTTTTACTTTAACGAAACACTTTAAATAAATCACCTTGTACTCGTCTGGGATAGTATGCGAACCAAGGTTTTTGTCACTTTACTCGAACTATTAAGATTTTTTTATAGATTTTGTTACCAAAAGTTTATTAATGTTTAATTTTATTTTGTTATTACATATATCTATCCCAGCTTTCCTTCAAACTATAATTTTACTAGAATTTTTTAGTAACTTTTTCTCTCGGAAATTTACGACACAATATTTATAAGGTATTTGTTTGATTTTACACAGTGGAACTAAATTATATCTGTTCGGGTAAGTTACTTATTTAATCGGAAATCACATTTATAGAATGTTAATTTAAAAAATAATCAGTTTTCTTAATAATAACATTTCATTTTTCAGCAATCAGTAAGATCAGTAAATTCAATTTGCATCCCCTATGCGGTACATATTTCCGGCGCTAGTTGTTAGTCACTTTGCTCGAAAATGAGAATAGGCAGTCACGTCTTTGGTCATAGATGAGAGTCACGATCAGAGTAAGGTGTTTGTTTACATTTTTTAAAACAACCACCAGCCACGTGGTAGTGTGTAAATTTTCGAAAATTGTCGTTTATTAAGAAAATGGGTAAATTGAAAAAGCGACAACGTATAGAAAAAGCCAAAGTACAACTAAAGAAGAAAAAACTGCTCAAAGCTCAGAACGTGACAGATACTTCTTTTAAAGTTAGGAAAATAATTATTCCTACACAACTGAAAGAAGTATCTGGGAACGAACCACTTTCTAAACGGAAACTAAATATAAAGGTAAATCATTTTAATATCATTGTGTTTGCTTGTATATGTTATTTGTTGTATAACGATAAGAAAGTAGCTGTGTGCAACGGGTGTGATTTGCGCTGTTCAATAGAGGTAATTTTTGAGAATAGAGGTTTTTCTGAAAATAAAATAAAAAAATCACCGAAAGTGGTATTTTTCCACTGTACTAATTACACAGAACATATATTTACTAGGGGCATTAACGTATTACCAATACAAACCACAAATACGATAGTGGGGAGGGCTATGAAGATCAGGAAAATTGTGGTGTAAAATCACTAAAAATACACCTACATAGAATACAAAAACACCTCAATTTAACATTTGTCCATCCAATTTCGCAATATGTGCCCACCTAACCTAACTTTACCTAACCCCACAATGAGTGAATCACTATGTATTTTACATTTTTAATCTAACCTAGGATTGTACGGTTTTAATCTAACCTAGAATTATAGGTTTTTAATATAACCTATGATTTCATTCTAATCTAGGGTTTTAGAGCTTTAATATAACCTACGATTTTATTCTAATCTAAGATTTTTCGGTTTTAAAGTAACATTAAAAGATACCGCACGTATATGAATTAACTCACCTAGGTACACGGTGGGTACAATTCCACTGTCCTCTGCCAATTCAACTACCGTTGTGCATGACTTGCACCGTACCCCACTCCACAAAACACCATGATCTACTAAAACGTCCAAGTAACACCCTCCACATAGACGACTGTAACACACAGAAGCACTCGTGCTTACGCCTCTCCATTCTTAAATCACAAACTTTTGCATGGTCAGATTCGGACGACAACTCAGGAACCGCACTGTATTGCATCTAAACAGCAACTGAACGCAGTTCATGTCTGCGCCGACAGCATTACATGGCTATTCAACATGACGTCCGACGTTAACAAAGCGGCCGGACTCCTTGTAGATGAACTATTTTATTTAGTACCTTCTACTTATTTTACCATTACGTCCTTCTCAGTATTAAAAAGGTAAGCTGTGCAGAACCCATTTATGTTACTTTTGTGGGTGTACTATTTTTCCTTCAGAAAAGCCCCTATTCTCAATAATTACCACAATCTCTTTTTAGATTATTGTTCTATCTGAGACCTTTGAAAATAATGATAGGGGAAATCCAGGTCCCATTTCTACTAACAAATTTGAAAGGTGTGAGATTTCCTCTGTCTGCATAGACCTTGTTGTAAACATATATTTTATCCACTGCTATAACAACTTTGTTCGCTTTCACAACATACAAAAGGCCAATTTCATCGCAGTTCCATGATCTGTCAGGCAATTCTTTAATCCCTAATGTGTCCATTAAAATTTCTAGCATCACATCAAATCTCCAATAATTTCTTTGTTTGCCATAGAAGCCCTATGTGCTGCGAGGTTTTTTTTGGAGCTCTTAATTAGATGTACTGATTCTTGAAATTGGTCCACCACCACTTACTAGCACTGTCACTGTCAGAATTTAAAAATAAATGTTCACTGCCGGCACTTTTTGCAAGTTCGTGTGCCACTTTTCTAACAGTAGAAGCTGTGAGACCAAAACCTAACTCTAGCATCGGGGTTATTTTTCAGATAATCTTTAAGTGAACTCCTTGGAACACCCATTTGCTTATAAAGCATTATAAATTGAAAAGTTTTGTTGTTTCACTAATATAACAGCTTGGTATAACTAGAGTCGTATTTACTTCTTTCTTTAGGCGTCTTCCAACCTGTAATTGATAGAAAGGAAACAAGGTACGTAATGTCGTCGTTACCAAGGGGACACTAAGTATGACAGAGTGTGACGGTACGCGAGGGCAAAATGAGTGTCAAAAACAAGATAAGCATGATGAAAGTATTTACCAAACAATAATTTTTTTTTTTTTACAGTAATACGATAAGGCAATATAGTAACTATGGCACAATACAAACTTTCAAAAATGTGCCCCTCTCGAGCCGGGAGCCTGGAGTAACTGCTCCACTGTAGTTAGGTCACTACAGTTACTGCTGTGCCTACATGATCAGAATGATGGTATAGTCTATTCTTCACACTTTTCACCTTTGAAAAATCACCCCATTTATGACATGTTTGGCTTTTCCCTAAGTATGGCATGAATCACAAGCATTTTAGATATAAAGTAACAGAAAAGTACCTAATTTTTGGTCAAATTAAACTTTTACCTGTATTTAACCGTAAATTATATTTCATGTATCATTAATATTGAATAAACCCAGGGAGAAAATGGGTGTGGTGGTAATACTTTTTTATAAAATAGTTTTCGTGCAAAATATTATTAATCAGAGTGTGCACAAATGCGGTGCATTGTCCCTTTCGTGCAATTTTCAAGACTTGGTTAAGCTTGGTTTGTATGAGGCGGAGGAATTGCGTGAAAGTAAAACTTAGCAGGGCTTCAGAAAGGTTGGAAATACATAACCATCTATGGGGCTATAGTTGTGTGGCAGCTGACGTGTTGAACGTGCGATTGTGATACTAGCGGTACTTCCCCTGTTTCTTCAGGAACTGACATCCCGTCTGAAGCACCACAACGACACTGCCCGCCAGGGGGCCGTGGCCGGCCTCCGGGAGGTGATGTCGCAGCACACGGACGATGTGCTGAGCCCCCACTTCATTACCATGGCGCAAGCGCTCGTCGAGATGATAGTCGTCGAAGTGAGCACAAAAATTAGGCGTGATGCACTCCAGTTGCTGCGGGCTATCCTCTCCCAGGTCTGTCGTGTACTCTTGTAATTGTGTGTACATGTATGTGGAATTTCGTTAGTATGTGTACATTTTTATGGAGTTTGTTTGTTTCCAGACTATAACTTAAAATAGTTCATGGAATTACTATTGTAGCTAGTGTGTTTTTACATAATGAAATTTTATAAAGTACACACTAAATGTAAGTCAGTTAACTGTGACGTAATGAGTAAAATGACACAGTAATGCAAAATTAGCAATGCCTCAGTGCTAATGATGTTGCATAATCAACATTGCAATGTTAGCTAGTAGGACTGTGGCTAAGAAGCAAAATCAGCATTAGAATTGTCAGTGAAAGGCCAGGGGTTGTGAAAATTGCTATTTAGCAGTAGTTTTCANAAGAAGCAAAATCAGCATTAGAATTGTCAGTGAAAGGCCAGGGGTTGTGAAAATTGCTATTTAGCAGTAGTTTTCACCATGGTTACCGATGGAAAAAAATTTCTGGTAAGCGTCTGGCAAATGGGCGTTGGAACTTAGGGATGATCGTTAATCATTTTAAACATTTCACCATTTTGTAACCCATTTGGAGCGAGTGACACACCATTTCTGACAGTAGAGTTAGTGCGTTCACTGCATGATCATACAATTTTAATGCTACTATTCTGATGAGGATGCTGCATCAGTATTTACACTACAGACTAATTTGAATACATAGCTTGTGTTCTTCTTTGAGAAAACATGATGATTAATTTTTTCACCTTTGACTAGTAGCAGCACACAAGTCTTCCAGTGTACTTAGTTGATTTAAAGTTAACAAGGTATCAACTTGATCAACTTGGAGAGCAATCTTTCTTTTCTCCCTGGAAACTTTTTTCGGAGTCATGATCAAATGAGCAGTTTCAGAAACAAAATCTCAATGCATTACATGTATAAAAAAAATAGAAAATGTGTGTTGACAAACAGCAGCAATAAACTATTATAAAATATGGCCACAATATATTGTGTTTACACCTTTTACCACTCACTCACTTCTTACATTCTTGCTGCGGTGTTAGTAAACAGCNAAGAAGCAAAATCAGCATTAGAATTGTCAGTGAAAGGCCAGGGGTTGTGAAAATTGCTATTTAGCAGTAGTTTTCAGCATGGTTACCGATGGAAAAAAATTTCTGGTAAGCATCTGGCAAATGGGCGTTGGAACTTAGGGATGATCGTTAATCATTTTAAACATTTCACCATTTTGTAACCCATTTGGAGCGAGTGACACACCATTTCTGACAGTAGAGTTAGTGCGTTCACTGCATGATCATACAATATTAATGCTACTATTCTGATGAGGATGCTGCATCAGTATTTACACTACAGACTAATTTGAATACATAGCTTGTGTTCTTCTTTGAGAAAACATGATGACTGTGTCACCTTTGACCGGTAGCAGCACACAAGTCTTCCAGTGCACTTAGTTGATTTAAAGTTAACAAGGTATCAACTTGATCAACTTGGAGAGCAATCTTTCTTTTCTCCCTGGAAACTTTTTTCGGAGTCATGATCAAATGAGCAGTTTCAGAAACAAAATCTCAATCCATTAAATGTATAAAAAATAGAAAATGTTTGTTGACAAACAGCAGCAATAAACTATTATAAAATATTGCCACAATATATTGTGTTTACACCTTTTACCACTCACTCACTTCTTACATTCTTGCTGCGGTGTTAGTAAACAGCNGGCCACAATATATTGTGTTTACACCTTTTACCACTCACTCACTTCTTACATTCTTGCTGCGGTGTTAGTAAACAGCTGTGTTGTATTGGTTTTTAGCATACTTGGCGCTGGTGATGGTTTGCATCTGACCATTACTACGACTCAATTTTTGAGCTCAGAATTGGTACCCCAAGTGTGTGAAGCCCACTATTTTGAAAGTACCTTACGTTTTCACCTGTTGTGTATGATGGTGTATGCATTCTAAAACCCAAATTTTGACTTTTCACTTTAAATTGATTGTTGCTCTGGTGTGCCGGTAATGAGCTCGTGTTTGCGACAGGTACCCGCAGATAACATAACCCCATTCTTCAAAGTCCTGCTGTGGCATCTGACCTGTGCCATGACGCACATCAACGCTCAGATCCAGGAGGACTCCCTCTTCCTGTTCGACACCCTACTGGCGTGCGCCCCGTCCCTCGTGGCCTCGGCTGCGTCCGACCTGCTCCCGAGCTTCCTCAACATGATCTCCAGGCTGTGCGCGGAGTCTCGGCCGGGAAGGACGCTCACCCTCGACCTCGGCAGCAGCCAGACCACCATGCGGTGGAGGGGGGAGGTGCTGGCTCGCGTGCAGGCCTTCTTGCACGTGGTGGTGGGGGGAGGGGAGCGACGGGAGGCGACCGAAGCTGCAGCGGGATCCCGCGTGTACCACTGGACGGGGGACAGGCCGCTGTATGCCCCGGCGTACCTGGGACGCCTCCTGCTCCCGTGCGAGCTGCCGGATGTGTTCCACAGGACTGTTGTGGAGAGTGCACAAGGGGAGAGTGTGAATCCTCGTGTGTATGCTCAGGAACTGATGCCCTTGCTGTTCGAGACGTGGCTGGAGGTGCGGCCGTCTGCCTCACTTGACCAGAAAGGTGTGCTATATCAATGTCTATTCAACTGTCTTATGCTTAGCTAGTCTCTTAAATAATCTTACATTGTGCAGAAATTATTGTTAAATGTATTTATAAGTTTTCAGAAGGAAATTTTTGTATGCGTCTTCCAGGGTTTTAAAAGTTCTGTTTCCAAATTTATCATATTATGTTCTTCTAGCATCAGTCAGTAAAATGCCCAAACTGTTTTGCTACTGAGGAGGCCTAACATTCATATGTGATGTGTTGTTTCACGTACATTACGGACAATACCATAGACTCTCATGGTGTTGAAAGAATAATTTAGAACTGGAAGTGACTATATGTAAAGACGAGAAACACTTTCCAGATGATTTATTTATAGCAAGATGAGATTTAATTAAGAAATATAGATTTGATTGTTATTCATCCCACATACTGGTATGCACGGTTAAATTGTATTCCGTTGCAACATTAAGATTGTGGATAAGGCTGTGGTGTGTGTAATGCCTCAGCACTCACGTTGCTGAGATTTGACTATCATACATATGAGATGATAGAGCATGTTCATAACACCACTAGAAACACTGAATTTGACTTATGTGGTAGTTTTGTGTTATGATTTACGTTCTATAAATGCCTATGTTTTTCAGCCACGCTTAAACACAACATACATGAAATCTACTTTTTGTTATGAACTACATTTGCGAATCCTGATCCACTCAGAAACATAATGTGAGTACAGTACACATACATAAAACCACTATTATCTCGTCAAGCACATAATGTAGTCTTAAAATGCATGTCATTAGGCCAAGTTATAACAGTTTTTATACTATATTAAGTAATTTTGGCAATGCTAATTCATTTTGAGGTGTTTTTAGCAAAATTATTTAACAAATTTAAATATACACTGCTGCAAATCAAAAGTATACACAAAATTTCCTTATTTTAAGCAACTTTTAAGAATTACAAAAACATTTCTTGGAGTAACTATTGGTAGATTATTTCGGTATGAATTATATTATTNAAGCAACTTTTAAGAATTACAAAAACATTTCTTGGAGTAACTATTGGTAGATTATTTCGGTATGAATTATATTATTGTATGTAGTTTATAACTTGTTATTATTTGTACGCCCCAAAAACACCAGAAATGTATTTTTGACACGTCATCATACTTTTTTTATACACCAGATTGGAAAAAAACTGCAAGAAAACAGTACTGTACTTGTAAGTAATGTCTAAAAGTTGAACAGTATTTCATATGAATGTAAAATTATTAATGTTTTTGTAACCAGCACCCCACTTATGCATGATTTTCTCTAGCATNAAGCAACTTTTAAGAATTACAAAAACATTTCTTGGAGTAACTATTGGTAGATTATTTCGGTATGAATTATATTATTTTATGTAGTTAATAACTTGTTATTATTTATACGCCCCAAAAACACCAGAAATGTATTTTTGACACGTCATCATACAAAAAAATATGTGGTCTAACCTTTTTTTGTGCAAGAAAACAGTACTGTACTTGTAAGTAATGTCTAAAAGTTGAAGAGTATTTCATATGAATGTAAAATTATTAATGTTTTTGTAACCAGCACCCCACTTATGCATGATTTTCTCTAGCATTATGTAACTGCTCTAGTTATGGTTTAAGAATGTTTTCATAGACACCGAGTAAGTATGACAAGGGAGGCATTTGCCCCTCCACTGTTTGGTCAGCAGGGATATCGCCCCCTGGATTGATAAACAATGTTTAGTCACCACTTCAGTTTGTAATAAATATGTACCTATTTATAACTTATTGTAATCTACTTCACTAATTTTTTTCAAAATATAGGTCTTTTAAACACCCCCTCCCCACCATTTCATTGCAAATTATTTGATTTAAATGTTTAAAACCTTGCCCTACATGAAATTCAGTAAAATCTATCTAAAACTACCCCTCACAGTTTCCAGAAATAAGGTCGTCCTGGCATTAAGATGTGTATAAATATTTTGGGAAATTTGGGACTGATTTTGACCAACCCCCAACCCCTATACGTCAAAATTTACAATTTTTTGTTTGAAGTCCATGTTAATTCGTCTCCAGCATGAAAATTACACTTTTTAAAATTCTAATTACGTTTAACGAGGAGACGTTTCCTGAAAAAAATTATATCCCAGAGGCGTATGCTTAGCCTCCCCTTGTCTCCCAAAAAACATTGAGTGGTGTGAGGTAATTTAATTCAATAGTCAGACGTCTTCCGAATGAAGTGATACCCCAAAGACATGTACTTTACTTCCCGTTGTCATCGTAAATGTTTAATTATTGCGCAGTGACCAAGTGCAATGTTTATTTTCAGTGGCTTCTTGCAGGAAAATCAAAGGATTTGTTACTGAAATATTTACTTATTTCAATAGACTCACGTCTTCTGTACAAACTGACATCCTGCAAGGGCGTTAGTGAAACCCCTTTGTGGCCAAATAATGCTTAAGCGCCAAGCATCTGTAACTCACGGCCAGTGCCAAGTTTGAGTTGTTAATTACTGAAGGTCATAAAGAAACCAATTTCAATTACTGTTTCTGTTTGTCTCTGTCTCAAAAATTACAAGTTTTTAAAATTAAATAATGATAGTCACTTCAAAATATGATGTAAGAGTCGAGGAAGTTTGATTGCCGTTAAGTAACGTTGCTTCACCTGCACTGGTAGAGTCGGGGAAAGAAGCTGGCCAGCTGACTGCATGCGCGATGTCGATCAATAATCTTGCCAGCACCAACAGGGAACAGTACGTACTTAAAATTGTCTCGTTCTGCTGTAGTATCCATAGTATCCATGCTTGTTTGGCTGACCCTTGCATGCTGGCTAATGTCCATGTTCTCAGCACCTTGATACCCTTCTGTGGTATCATTTTATTTGGAAGANTGACCCTTGCATGCTGGCTAATGTCCATGTTCTCAGCACCTTGATACCCTTCTGTGGTATCATTTTATTTGGAAGACATGTGTTTATTAATATAAATTAATATTTTGTTCAAATAATTTTTCATTTATCCTTAAAGAGGCCACCAAAAATTTAATTTACACTCTGAAAAAAGTAACGTACGTTGCATCCAGTGTTACAGTTTTTGTAACTGATTAGTGTCAAGGGAGGTTGCAGATACCCTTCTCTGGTATTATTTTATTTGCAAGATGTTGTAGCTGCTAGTGTAAATTATTGTTTTATTGAAATATCTTTATTTTTTTTTCAAGAGACCTCCAAAAATTGAATTNTGTAGCTGCTAGTGTAAATTATTGTTTTATTGAAATATCTTTATTTTTTTTTCAAGAGACCTCCAAAAATTGAATTCTGCACTAGCAAAAAAGTATGCCACATTCAATGTGACTGTTTTTGTGTTTGTTTGCATTGGACATTTTATACTTGTGCAGATTTGTTTACCTTCTTAATACAGTGAACAAATGTGACTTTTGCAATACTCTACTGAAATCAAATAAACATGTCGCTTCAGAACACTTCATGCAAAACATTTTTTTTTCTTATTTTAGTAGTATTATATACGGTACATGTTATTAAAACAGTGTTATATTGTTGTTTACCTTAACAATAGTTACGTGGTGCTTTTTTATTTATTGGGTAAACACAGCAGACTTGTGAAGTGGTTTGAAACATTAAATTGCATCACATGATACTTGTATTCACACGAGGTGGAAGGACGTGCGAAAGGAAGAAAGAAGAAACTACAAAGGGCTTTCAAAGTGCTCATTTCACTGTAAACAGTCTACATATAGTGTGACAAGCCGGCTCTCTTTCCACTCATTTTAACGAAATTGTAAATCTGTACTAAATCAAGCCAAAAACTTTATAACAAGGAGTCTAAAAAGCGAAGCATAATAAGTTGTCATCAAACAGTAAACAAAAACCAAGAGATATCCAAGTCTTATTAACGCAAGCAAAGTGAGAAGGCAAGTGAGCGAGAGCACTATTGCAGGACGAACATGTGACAGTCGCGTCACATGCAGAAACATTCTGCCGCCTGAGGGGTGGAGGGTGGACAGAGGCAATAGGTATTGGCTAGCTCTTGTGGCCTAGGGGGGTGGTATCTATTTTTAGATATGTGCTACCTACAGTATAGTGCTCACCAAGAGGAATGCAATTACCAACAAGCAAAAAAAGTACAACAAATTTATTTTTCAGCTGATTTCCCTCTAATTTTTTACTTCTTTCACCCAAATTTGTCCCTGAAAAACAAGTCATTATGTAAGGATTCATTATAAATGCTGTTGATATAGATAATTTATACTATAAATGTTACATGTGTACATAACTGCATGCACAAACATACAATACGTAGGATGAGACAGAGAGAGATAAGATTTGAATGAACATGGGTACTGTCACAGACAGTTTGAATCTTGTCCCCCGTCTGGGGACAAGTCGTTGGTGCCTATGGATTTCTCAGCAATATATGTATTTTAAATGTTTCAGCTCATTTGAACCAAGAAGCTAGCCTNTGTAGCTGCTAGTGTAAATTATTGTTTTATTGAAATATCTTTATTTTTTTTTCAAGAGACCTCCAAAAATTGAATTTTGCACTAGCAAAAAAGTATGCCACATTCAATGTGACTGTTTTTGTGTTTGTTTGCATTGGACATTTTATACTTGTGCAGATTTGTTTACCTTCTTAATACAGTGAACAAATGTGACTTTTGCAATACTCTACTGAAATCAAATAAACACGTCGCTTCAGAACACTTCATGCAAAACATCTTTTTCCTTATTTTAGTAGTATTATATACGGTACATGTTATTAAAACAGTGTTATATTGTTGTTTACCTTAACAGTAGTTACGTGGTGCTTTTTTATTTATTGGGTAAACACAGCAGACTTGTGAAGTGGTTTGAAACATTAAATTGCATCACATGATACTTGTATTCACACGAGGTGGAAGGACGTGCAAAAGGAAGAAAGAAGAAACTACAAAGGGCTTTCAAAGTGCTCATTTCACTGTAAACAGTCTACATATAGTGTGACAAGCCGGCTCTCTTTCCACTCATTTTAACAAAATTGTAAATCTGTACTAAATCAAGCCAAAAACTTTACCAAGGAGTCTAAAAAGCGAAGCATAATAAGTTGTCATCAAACAGTAAACAAAAACCAAGAGATATCCAAGTCTTATTAACGCAAGCAAAGTGAGAAGGCAAGTGAGCGAGAGCAGTATTGCAGGACGAACATGTGACAGTCGCGTCACATGCAGAAACATTCTGCCGCCTGAGGGGTGGAGGGTGGTGGACAGAGTCAATAGGTATTGGCTAGCTCTTGTGGCCTAGGGGGTGGTATCTATTTTTAGATATGTGCTACCTACAATATAGTGCTCACCAAGAGGAATGCAATTAGCAGCAATTAAAAAAAAGTACAACAAATTTATTTTTCAGCTGATTTGCCTCTAATTTTTTACTTCTTTCACACAAATTTGTCCCTGAAAAACAAGTCATTATGTAAGGATTCGTTATAAATGGTGTTGATATAGATAATTTCTACTATAAATGTTACACGTGTACACAACTGCATGCACAGACATACAATACATAGGATGAGACAGGGAGAGAGATAAGATTTGAATGAACATGGGTACTGTCACAGAAAGTTTGAATCTTGTCCCCCGTCTGGGGACAAGACGTTGGTGCCTATGGATTTCTCAGCAATATATGTATTTTAAATGTTTCAGCTCATTTGAACCAAGAAGCTAGCCTGCTGGTGATGACGATAGTTGACATCATTCAGTTCATGTATGACTTCATGTCACTGGAGAAACACAAAGATGCAAAGCATGAGGAAATGGTAAGTAGCAGATTTAGTATTAGAGATAATGGGGTGGTGATTTTGAAAACTTTGAACGCTGCCACAGTTCCAACTAATTTAAGCTGCATCTTGTATTGTTGCATACACTCAACTCTTATGTTACTGTATCTATGATAATGGAGAGTTAACCGTGAAGACCCTATAAGAGAACTGTCCAGGTTGCTGTAGTGCATGAACGTGAACTGCCGTATTGTAGCTCACTGCCTTCTGCCATAATAGCAGCCAGGCGCAAAGTCCAAATGATTTTCCAGGACAAAATGACCAAGTCACATGTGTGGTTTTCAATCTCAAACTTACAACTCACTGAAAACTAATATTTTCAGCAACAGTCAATTCACCAACTGTGCTGTAACCAATATGTAAACTAACTATTNAACTCACTGAAAACTAATATTTTCAGCAACAGTCAATTCACCAACTGTGCTGTAACCAATATGTAAACTAACTATTGAGTTCTGAGTATTGTATGCTGACACTCTTTTAGTTCACTGATAAAGGGCAAACTTTTGCCACTGGTCTCGTAATAACTCCCTGAGCAGTTCTTAATGTGACCATGTGCACAACTGCATCCTGTCTGGGATGGACGGCTGCAACTCTGGCAGTCTTCTGCTTCAGTGGAGAGATTGATTANTGTGCACAACTGCATCCTGTCTGGGATGGACGGCTGCAACTCTGGCAGTCTTCTGCTTCAGTGGAGAGATTGATTATTGTCCCTAACCGGTACCAACTGGTCCGGTTGTTCATTGGGCTGTGAGGTCGTCCATTTGGCACTCTGCTGGAGAGTATGGAGGTGTTCTATACTCCTCCGCTACCATATCCCCTGCTGAAATTGAGTTATGAGTTGCCACCTGTCCAAACTGCTTAGAGGGATCTCAGTTGTGTCATGGTCTGGTATGGAACTCAACAGGTCTCCCACATGGAAATGCCCTGGCGTCAGCAAGCCGTAATCTTCACGCTCAGGTATGACATGTCACACAGTGGCCACCAAGAGTTGATTACTGCAGACGCCTGCGCCGGAAGTGTAGCAAACTTCTCCGAAATGAGCAGCTGGTTTTCCGCCTACGCTCTTCAAGTGTTGCTTCACACTTTTGACAGCGGCCTCGCAGAGGCAACCAAAATGAGGGCTGGCCGGTGGGTTGAATTGCCACCTGATCCAACACTGGGCTGACTCATTGAGCATGTGCTGCTGATTTTCTCTTGACAAAAGACAGCTATACAGTTCCTTCAAATAGTCATGCCCCCCAATAAAGTTAGCGTAGTTGTCCGAGAATATCTCTGTAGGAGTTCCTTGGATGGAAACAAACTGTTTCGAAGCTGCGGACAGGTCAGTTACCATTTCCAGATGTACAACTTTGGTAGCCAAACAAACACAGGTACATCTTGACAGTCACTTTCCTTCGTATTCTCGCTGGAGTGGTGTGAAATGAGCCTGCGAAATCCACTCCACCACAATAAAATGCTCACATCTGTGCAAATCGTGCTGCAGGTAGCATGCCCATCACAAGGTTTGGTGCCCCTGGTATTCTTGAATTGGAATGTACCTGTCTACTCTTGCATCCACCAAACAAGGCAAGGATGATCAGACCTGATTCCACAGTTGCAATGTGCTACCCTCAACAGGATCATTCCATAGGATACAGCGCTTGGTGGCTGGTAGATCAGGTACACATCCACTCTGTACAGAAAATGGTCTCAGATTCAGAGAAATCGAAACCTTTCAGCTAGTTCTGATCTTCTGCTGGTCCTGTAACCAGAAGCTCCTGATGATTTGAGCACCACTTATAAATGTGCGATGAGCTGAGTTTTGAGGTGCTGCGCTTCCGAGACTGTTGCTGTTCTTGTGACTACGTCATCTACGAGCACATCTCGCAGGAGTTCTTGTGTAGCCAATGGAAACTTGTCTTCTTCATTAACTGCCAATTGCTGAAGTGTGTGCATGGCTTGGTTAGGAGAGAATGCCAGTTCATACATACATCACTGTACTCAGCTCATAAACATTCACAGAGTTATGTGGTGTGGTTCAAAGTATGCACTAATACCTTCTGTCAGCAGGGTCAATCAAAGTCTGGCAAAACATCTTGCGCACATCTGCCATAAGTGCCACCGGTGAAGTTCTGGAAATCAGGACAATTTCTAATATCCTTCTGCATTTTAGGGCCAAGAAGCAGCTGACCGTCCAAACGTGATCCATTTACGGTGGTAGTGGAGGTATCATAAACTACGTGTATCTTGGTGGATACACTTTACATTTTAATCACAGCTTGGTGTGGAATGATGTAAGCAGGATGATTACACACATGAGAGGTTAGTTAGATTCGCTGCACTCTCACCACTGGATGGTATTAAGGGTCTAATACAGGTCATGCGATCCAACTGTTCGTATTTGTCTATGAACTCTTGATATTGTAGACTCAAATCTGATCTTTTGAATTTAACGCTCAACTCTGTGGAGTCTACTGTGAGCCACACGGCATGAACTACTTAGGTCATCGCCGTCAGTTTTGAAAGGAAGCCTTAGTATGTACCTGCCATCGCTCACATGTGTGTGGGTGTTCACAAAATGATCTTCACACTGCTGTTCTTCTTCAGAAGGTGGAATCTCCTCGACTTCCCAGAAACTCTGAAATGGCAACTCCAGAGAGGTGTCTGCTCGCACCATCGGTGAAGTCATATACGACTGGGAAAGTGGGTTCACCTGTAGTGACCCACCCAAACACCGTACGGAACGCTTGTGACTGTCTGACGATCTTACGTCCGGTGATAGCTTCGGCATCGTCTTGACCGCACCTGGTGTAGCAAACTGTGGATCTGCCAAGGGAATGCCTTTTAAATGCACTAAATCTCTGATGGCAAATCACTAGACAGGCTTCTGTTATAAAGGAGGATTGCAATGCTGCATCCAATAAGGCTTGTACCACCTGATCCTGACCTGCGCTGTCCCTGACCTTGGTAGGGGCAGTCTTTAAGAGCACTGTAGCTGGAAAGTCAGGGAAATGAGAGGACAATAGAAGAAAAATGAAAAAAAATCATACAAAAAAATGTACATTTGATTTGCTATCCGTTTGAATTTAATCCTTAACAAATACAGAACAAAAATAACAGTGGCACAGCAAATGTTAGTTTACTAATCACACTTTTATCAGGGCAAATATATATTGTGATTATTTTCGAAAATATTTGCAGTTATTTTCCGTCGCAACTATTTCTCTCATGTGCCCACAAAATAGTATTGTTTATGTAATTATTTTCACCTAAATTTGGTATTGTCGTCCACCGGAACAGTTTGTTCCGTAAAATGTTTTGTGTAGTAGTGAAACCTCTTAATTATACTTTTCAGAGGCACAAAGTAAAATAAGTGTAAAAAGAGGAAAATTGTAAATCCTGGAAGAAAATTAAAATAAATCCAAATTACCTTGTCTCTATTATTCTTTGTAATTTTTTGCAGTAAACACTTCCTACGGACAAAAATATTGGTGTTGTTTGTATTTTGTACACTACGTAAATAGTGGGGAGAGTATGATGTCTACAATGCAAATTGCAGTGTAGCAGTGCATTAAACTTACAGGCAAATAAACGGGACATGGAAAAAAACAGCACATATAATAGGAAAACATAAACATGAGTTTTCTCTGTATTATATTTGTGAGGTTATGGTACAAAATATTAGTTTGTTGTCAGTTGTTATGTTTTTCATGGCATCCCTAGACAATTGGCTTCTCATTTGTTCCCGTTCAGTGTTTACTTACAGTTGTTTACCTTATGTTAATACGTGTTCAGGTAAACAAATTAAGTACGATGCTGTCAAAAACTATAAAGCAGTTGATTGTGTCCCAATATGTAGAAAATTGTTGCTTTCTGTAAGATGTGCAAGGATAAGGTATCAGTACTTCCTTGAGGAACAGAAACTACAACAGTCTGTCAAACAACTGAATGAAAAAGAAAAGAGGAGAATTTCTAATGAGTTGCGAGAATTGGCAACAAAAAAGCAAACACCAAGATTGGAATGAGATTTGGAAGATTCAGGACTAAATGTAAAGATTTATTAGTTACAGAGGAAAAAATTGGGATTTTAATTATTTACAGGGAAAATTGTTAAAATAAAAATGAAATAAAACAATTTTTCTATTAAAATTATGTATTTGTTCCACGACATTGCTGATACCTATATTTCGACTTACACTGAGCTGCCATACGGTGCTTTTGTGACAATTGCAGCACAACTTGTTAGCCACCGTACATTTCTTCCTCTCCTCTGGTGTTTTAGACAAGAAGACCTGGCACTTTTGTACTGCGTGCAATCCTTTGCAAATGGCGCATTGTTTTCTTCCATGGTCACTTTCCTCGACTGACACTAATGTAGTCTTGATGGGGGGTCAGCTTGCGAAGAGTTGCCAGCTGAGTACGTCTGCTGAGACTGGCCGCCAACGAATGAATGTTTTCGGTGTGTGGACTTCTGGTTTTTGCTAGCCACCTACACATGCTCTGCTGCCACTACTTTTTTGCTCTAAAAACTTGAGCAACTTGTCGTAAGATGTTATGTCCTCCTCCATGGACATGCCTGCCTTAGTGGTGGGTCCAACTTATCTAGCAAAATATTAAGGGGTATAAAATCCACTCAACAGGAAGCTTTTAAGGCACAAAGATTTTCCTCAATGCTTGTGATGAATTTGACTAGCGCCACCTCATTATGACTGCTGCTGGGAAGTCCAATATTTTTTGCACGTGAAATGTTGCTGCAACTCTTAATGCTTCAGTGCCTTTTCTCCAGAAGTTGCTGTATCACATCATAAATGCTGTCTATTATGGGAATATTACTAACCAGTTCACGGGCTTAACTTTTCAGACAACTGAAAAGACATTGTATTCTTTGGACTTTTGTGTGATACTTGTCCAATAATAGAATTAAGTAGTGTAGCGAAGCCTATCCACTTCGCCAGGTTTTTGCTAAATGCTGGCAATAGTAAAGTTGGCAACACTGCAGCTTGAGTTCCATGCCAATGAGCCAACGTGTTATCTTTCGATGATGTGACCTCTGTACTCCTTGCCTTTAATTTGTTAAATACCTTCTATAATTTGTGGCCCACAACTTCATACATCTGGAACTGTACTTTAATCTCCTCCAAACTAACTGTGCTTGCCATGTATGAATTATCATAAAGCACTAAATAGTTCACCAGAACTTCACTTTTTTCTCTCTGGCACCTCCCTGAACAATATTTCAGAATCTTATAGTTTTGATGGGTCTTCTTGCGAAGCCTTGTAAAGTTCCCGAGTTTCGTCCGCTTGGGACAAACTGTAGTTAAACGTTACAAACTATAACTGCTCTTTTGCTGGCAGCATATTGTCTGTACAAGTCTAAAGTCAGTGTCTTGGTTATGTCCATCTCAAATAGTGGAACTGTTTAAATGTGCATTTGCTTGAATCTGCTTAGTAGTGCAGCAATGTAGTGATAACTAAACACCAAACACTGCCTTTTGATTAGAGCTTGTAGTTTTTGCCTCCAAAATTATATTACTGGAAATTCATGGTGTCAAGTGCCATAGAGATAGCATTTGCAAAAAATGCAATGCTATCAGGGTCATACTGTACACCAATAGATAATAGAGCTACACTTTTACTGAATAAAGGACATGAACACTGATTCCTTTTGCCATATTTATTGACAGAAGCTGTTGTCACATGAGTATAAATACAGTTAGGAACACGAGAACAAAAAAGCATGTTACCCTTAACCCTCTTGGGCCCACTTTAATTTATGGTTTTAGGTGTTGCATAAAAAAATTATTATGATACGTGCTGTACTTAACTAGATACAACACAGACTCTATGTTCAGCTATAGTTATGTGAACCAATTATGACCTATACGCTATACCAGTAAGATGGTTTGTGAATCATTTACCCACAGGTAAGATAATTTGTTATTGTTTTTCACAGTGTGCAGTACAGATCAAAATTTACCTACACATGCCTAATTTACACGATTGTGTACACTGGGTCTGAATGGGTTGATTAAAAATATTGGTTATTCTGTCAGTCTACAAGCGTGCTCCTCGGAAATAACCAAGAATGAGTCTTGCTTGATTTGTGCTGGCCAGGATGCAAACAGCTCAAGAAACTCTGATGTCAGCTGGTCCTGTACCTATGCCAAAACATGTGGATGGCTGAAAGCACAGTAGCTCGTCCCAAAAAAACTCAATGAGACTGCAAGTGGTGAGAGCACATGTGAGTGCTACGCATAATGTTATGAAACAGCCAGAAACTAAATTAATCAGGTGACACACCAAGATGAAGGCACCCATGGGACACACATCTGTCCCCTCACTACTGCTGCTTTTCTACTTCCATCATGGCAGCTGTAAGGTGGCCTTCCATGGTGTACTTCCGATCGTTCAACACAAAGCAAAAATGCTGACAAGAAATATGTCTTCGTAGTGCTATAAATTTTGCATGAACATAAAACGTTTCAAACAGAAATATAATTCTTATGTTAAACAAAATTAGTAAAAACAAAAACAATTTTTAAATATTTGGGCCTCGGTTGCCAAGAATATGACACATTACTTGTCAAGAGTACGTGATGTCACGTGGTGCTAAGGCGCCGGTTTTCCATTGGTTTTGGAGATGTCATGTTTCTGCGGAGCATTTTTTTGCGTTGACCACCGCCTTCCTTTGCCGGCCTCTTATACTGCTCATTATAACATGCCTTCGGGGTGTACTCCATGTGCTGCTGGGTGGCCACCAGGATTGGGCGAGAGGTTCGAAGTGCAAGTACGGTAATACCAACTGCCACCATCTACTGTTTGCCTTATTCTTGTAGTGTGTTGCAGGTGTGACAACTGCCAGACTACAGTATCTTACTTTGTGAGCTGTTTACTACCACACTTTTGTGTGTGGTTGTATTTTAATATGTAATGTCCTTTTCCCTGTTGTTTTATTAATCTGATTGATTTACAGCATGTATTTAGATCTATCAAAAGTTGGATGTGAATTTGTTTTTAAATGTTTGCAGTTACCATTTGAAACCAGTGATCTGGTAGATTCCACCATGAAAATCAAAATGTTGTATTGTGAAAGAACATTTACTGATGAACTCTTATATCATTACGTTTGTTGCCATTGTCTTTTCACAGCTCCAACTCGTGGTTACAAGTGTACAGTTGTATATTATTTCCATTGCTGTCAATTTCTTCTGTCTTTCTCCACACCTCTCTGTGCTGTCATACGTTAATTGTTTTTAACTGTAGAAATTGTTTCTTGTCCATCAGAGAAAGTGGTTTGCCTTAACATTCAGAGATGATTTCAACCGCTACATCGTAGCAGACTTCCCTTACACGCAAGCAGAACGAGCGATGACAAAGGGACAAGATGAGGAGCCTGGAAACAAGGATGCCCATGCGAATATGCAGCTTGCCAACCTGACAATTTGTTACTTGTTCCTGGTCCTGAACGTTGTCTACAGTGTCACACCTGCTGCTAAAGTCTCCAGGTGTATCAAAAGTGAGTGAAAATTGACCGTAAATATTAGTACCGGCCAAAATAAATATTAATTGGTTTTGTAATCACAGTAAATTTCAACCTGACCATCCATTGTACTAACATATGTATATAGATTCTGCTTAATTTTTTCTGTCATAATTTTATTTAAATGCATAAAGTTGGCTGTTAATTTATGTTTGCAACTTATAAATAAGCAAAAAATGTAATATAATGCCATATTTACCCAAATATGATGACTTGAGTACATATAAGGCAACTAGTAAAGATACCATCAAATTGCAGATTTATGAATCCACTGTTGCTATTAAGGCTTACAATATGAAAATGTAGCATAATTACTAAGGATTTAAATAGTATATGGTATTAAGGAATCCTGAGGATAATAAAAAAAAAAGGTAGGGTGCTTGAGACAAGAACTAGATGTTATTGCCAGAAATAGCACACAATATGATAATATCAAAAAGAATTGGATTGTAATAATTAAATTATTTGTTACCATTATTTTATTGTGCACATCACATATAATCATGTGGTGTTGGAAATGAGGCTTGTTGAAATCATCCGAGTTGTTAAACCATTTATATTTATGTGGAAACGGGAAAGAAAAAGCTGGCCTGAATAAACATCTATGTGATATATATACACACACACACACACATATATATATATATATATATATATATATATATGAATANCATAATCATGTGGTGTTGGAAATGAGGCTTGTTGAAATCATCCGAGTTGTTAAACCATTTATATTTATGTGGAAACGGGAAAGAAAAAGCTGGCCTGAATAAACATCTATGTGATATATATATACACACATATATATATATATATAGTCACAATTTATGGAAGAGATTGTTGTAATTGGATTGCAGTTGTATTTGTCTATCTGTCTGAAGTTAATTTTGTTCCTGTCACATGGCTTGTAGCAGAGGCCTGAAAATAACATATTTTCATTATCTTGACACGTGATGCATATATATATATAACATGCGCACCACATGTCTTACAAGTTATACAACCCTTGAATGGCAGCTACCCAAGCCCGCATTTTGTCTTTTTATAACATGGTGGATGCCTGGGGACCTAAGTGCGCCAGAAGGCAGAATATATTAAATTGCCCCCGCCTTAAATAAAACCCAGTGAGATGGGAAAATACCAGTAAATGACGCCGATACCACCAACACAACAGAAGACCTGCTTCCAGCAGCCCCAAGAGATGGCAGCAGAGTACGGCTCCGCCTACGAGGGAGGAACCACCCCCGCAGAAGCTACCATAAGGATACGAAGGCACCTGAGTCACCCCATCGCAGGAGAATATATGTCCCTGCACCGCCGCAGAATGGCAGTTGATACCAACAGTTCGCCTTCGTGCACAAATCTTGCTAATGCTCTCGGCTCTCTTCCGCTCTCCTAACGAGAGACCGCCAGTCGATCACCAGCCAACAACGCCGTACTTCTTCCAGCACGTGCTGTAGCCCCAGAAGAGCCCCCCCTCCCCCCTTATACTTGACATTTGCCGTCATACCCATAACCTCCTTGAGTCCTTTCAGGACACCACCAGCTTCAGTTAGGGTTTAGTTGTTATCAGGGCTACCTAATTTGTTGCTCTGTGTTCATCTAGCTCGCTCTTCAAGCCGACAGGCCCCTTCACCTGTCTTTGTTTACCTTCCGAGAGTTAATCAGTGCCTTAGTTACAGTAGGAGAGTATGGTTCACCATGTTCTATTCTGGATAGAATAAATCGCGTGTCCAGTTTAACCGCCGTCTGCTCTTTCTTTGTGTGAATTGTGCTTAGTCGTCCCTGGTAAGCGCCACCCTGCAAAGGAGAGGCTTTGAACCGCGAACTTGATACTAGTTTTGCCTAATTTATTGTAGGATTGCTGTCTGTCCCCAAAATAGGACTTGACGTACGTCATCAAAAAACAACCCATTAGACGGCTACCCATACTGTGGACCAGGCACTTAAAGGTACATGATGCACATGTACAGTAGACCCGTGACCACTAGCAAGAGACATGACTAAGAGGCTAGATTCTCCTTGTCAGCTAACCCACTACCTCCACAGCATATAAACTCGCCGGAGGGAGTGCCAGGTCTGGCAAGGAAGGATCTACCCCTTCTGGGATACACTCCAGCTAGAGTTACCGTTGCCTGCCACCTTGTTGCGGAAGTGAACCGTAGCACCTCATCCCTGGTAAATGCCATTCCCAAGGAGGGGTAGTAAGTGGAGCGACAGGAAGGCAGCTGTCATCCGAGCTGGCAAGTAAGCACTGCTTAAACAACCTGTCCAAGTCTTCAGCTACCTAATTCCCTCCGAGAACGAGCTCATGCCACCTGCCAACAGTTCCCTCCGGTCACTTTTTTGGTCCCCTGGTAAAACTCCCCGGAGCTGCACACCCAGTTGTCGAGTTNCAAAGGCACTATCAAGGGCAAGCACCAGATTTTACAGACCCTGCCACAGTAAGGTCTGTACCCCACCCCACCCCCGCAACTGTGCAACTGGTCTAGCACAGAACTAGAAACATACACCAATTGAGACACAGACGCCTCCTGTCCCTCGACCATCGCAGGTTTATCTATTAGTTAAGAATTAAACTTGAGTGTGAATAAAGTGTTTTCCCCCATCGCTGTTCCACAATTGTAACCAATATGATCATACGTAGCATAGTTTATGGTACTGATTATTAAAACCATTTGTAGGAAAACTGNACAGAACTAGAAACATACACCAATTGAGACACAGACGCCTCCTGTCCCTCGACCATCGCAGGTTTATCTATTAGTTAAGAATTAAACTTGAGTGTGAATAAAGTGTTTTCCCCCATCGCTGTTCCACAATTGTAACCAATATGATCATACGTAGCATAGTTTATGGTACTGATTATTAAAACCATTTGTAGGAAAACTGATATTTTGCAGCCATCAAGTCATTGAACTTTGAGGCTATTTGGAGATTGATAGGTTTACCTGGCTGATTTAGGAAGCTTGAATTTTATTAACATAGCAGTGGTGATATAGTATAGGTTTGGTTGAACCTCTGGTTAACTGTTACGTTTATCTTGCTGCAGTTTGTTTTAATTCATAGTCATGGTAGCAGTGAATAAATACACAAATGTATTGACTTTGTTCTCCACCGAGTGTATTTCACCTGTCTTGTGTGTTAAAACATCTTTAGACGTTGTGTGTGTTATTGTTGTGCTTTTTAAGTTAACTTATGTGTTGTTTGCTGTTTGCTTCTGGCTTGAAAAAGTTGTAAAACTCTCANTATTGTTGTGCTTTTTAAGTTAACTTATGTGTTGTTTGCTGTTTGCTTCTGGCTTGAAAAAGTTGTAAAACTCTCACTGCTCTTAAGGAAATGTATTCTTATTCCTATGCCTCTCTTGGAAGAACTCTCTGTGACATCCATGGTAGTGAGACTGAACTATGGTAGTTTAAGTCATTGCTGAAGGGAACTCCCTAGTAAAATACGATCTGTAAAATCAGTGTTGGCACATATATGTGCATCACGATGAAAAATAATTAGTCTGGAAATACATTTTTTTTTCTAGGAATAATATGAAACTATTTTACTTTTATCCTGTGAAATATATTCAAAGAGAAAAAATAGTGACAAACGTTTTAAACTGCATTTTTATGTCTTGACCACACAGTTTCCTTAAGGAAACTTGGATTTTCACTATTTTTGCAATAAGTTAATTTTAGAATGTTTAACAAAAATTTTTGCATGACATGTCAAAAATTATAGTTTCTAAAGTTTTATCAAATTATTGCAACTCTACTGACTTTATTAATTTTTGACTTATCACTGCAGCCGACAAATAAGTAAATTTTTCTTGCAGGTGGTTATAGAAATCATACTAGCGAGAGTAGTCAAGCAATACACATTTTATAACATGTGCAAAACAATGCCCTATGCCTTGTCGATGCCTAAAATAAAATATAAACTCTGTGATGCAAGTTACGGCAAAAATTCCATAAATCCAAGATGGCTGGAACTGATCCCCCTTAAGCGAAAGGAGAAAAGTACAAAATGGCAGCTGTAGTTTAATCAATTGGCTTACATCGTGTTCAATAATATCCTATTGTTATAGATAAAATTTGTGAGAAATCAGCTACTTGGGAATGTCGAGNGGCTTACATCGTGTTCAATAATATCCTATTGTTATAGATAAAATTTGTGAGAAATCAGCTACTTGGGAATGTCGAGCGCAACGCTTCTTTATGGTCAGACATGACCTTGAGGCATTTAAAACTTTTTAACTAGGGATTCCCCTTAAGGGGCCGGCCTGCATAATTTTTCTCATTTTTTGGCAGAGAAGCAGGGGATCTATAATGGTTACACTGGCATGCGCTACAAGAGCGCNGGCTTACATCGTGTTCAATAATATCCTATTGTTATAGATAAAATTTGTGAGAAATCAGCTACTTGGGAATGTCGAGTGCAACGCTTCTTTATGGTCAGACATGACCTTGAGGCATTTAAAACTTTTTAACTAGGGATTCCCTTTAAGGGGCCGGCCCGCATAATTTTTCTCATTTTTTGGCAGAGAAGCAGGGGATCTATAATGGTTACACTGGCATGCGCTACAAGAGCGCCACTGTTGCTACGCACAGGACTCTGAACTGGCGTGCAGTGATCTCGTAGTGCTGCATGTACCGATGGGACTTTCAGCAATCACCCTATCATTTTATTGATGAAAAGTGTGTAGCGAATCTCAATTTAGGCTCCTCTTGTAGTTTGACTTGTATCGGGCTAGTATGTTTTAAGATACGGTAGTCTGAAAAAGCAGCTTTCCATTGTATTGAAGAACCTCCAAATAATGTTTACATCATGCATTGTAACTTTAAAGTACCATTCAGTCCTCGTTTGGGGTATGATGTCATTTCGTAGGTAAATATGCGGGGGCAGCAGAGGCGTAGTGTCCAGGGCGCTTGCCTCCCACCACTGCGATCCGGGTTCGATCCCCGGCGGGTTCACTCCCGGATTTTCGCATGTGGGAATCGTGCTGGACGATGCCGCTTGCCGGCGGGTTTTCTCGGGGTACTCCCGTTTCCCCCGCCCTTGCATTCCAGCGCCGCTCCATTCTAGGGTCTCATTTCTGTCATGCCCGGGGATGACAGTCAACTACGGGTCCCAGCTGGAAAGACCGTCACTCGGAGGAGGGTGTTGCCTTGCCCTGGGTGCACTCCCCACACGCCATTNATTTCGTAGGTAAATATGCGGGGGCAGCAGAGGCGTAGTGTCCAGGGCGCTTGCCTCCCACCACTGCGATCCGGGTTCGATCCCCGGCGGGTTCACTCCCGGATTTTCGCATGTGGGAATCGTGCTGGACGATGCCGCTTGCCGGCGGGTTTTATCGGGGTACTCCCGTTTCCCACGCCCTTGCATTCCAGCTCCGCTCCATTCTAGGGTTTTATTTCTGTCATGCTCGGGGATGACGGTCACCTACGGGTCCCAGCTGGAAAGACCGTCACTCGGAGGAGGGTGTTGCCTTGCCCTGGGTGCACTCCCCACACGCCATTCATTTTTTTTACTTGAGGGCGCGTTTAATAGTTTCATAAAAAAAAACCAGGATTTCACACACTTTGCAGCGCAGTTCAAGCGCCAGGCAGGCGATACACATGAATGTGCTGCAGCTGGATGTGATGTAAGTGCAGCGGGGGGCATAGGAGGACTGGTACTGCGCAGGGAGCATGAAGCAGTGGCATGTCCTGGATGAGCGCTGCCGCAAGCAGTTGCTGAGAGTGCTGCGCTGCGTGCTGCTGGACAGGCGCTGTGAAGGTGTGGGCTCCCTCGCAGTGCTGCGTGCACTGACGGCCACCTGCCTACGCCAGCCCGACGATGACAAGCTGTTCCTCCTGCTGTGTGAGCTCGTCGACCGCCACCGTCCCCACAGGTCTGTTCTTAACCTTTCTCGTGTTTAAGGAAAATATTGTGGTAACTTGTTAATTTTACAATATATACTTCATGATGTCTTAAAATATTTGTTCATTAAAATCTCAGTATAGAGAGAGTGAATGAAGAGATTTGTATGGTTTTTAACAGCGAGGTCTTGAGAGACGATGAGGGTGGTGAGGTGAGTATGGAGCAGCACCAGAATGAAAGGACGGGGTAAATGGGAGATACCTGAGTAAACCTTCCAACCAGCGGAATCGTCCAGCATGATTCCCACATGCGAAAATCCGGGAGTGACCCGGCCGGGGATTGAGCCCGGTTTGCCGAGCAGGCCAACTGCTCAGCTACCATGGCCCTTCTTAGTATAAAATATTTCACTTAAAAGTACTTTCACTTTAAAGTACATCTTTGAAATTCCCAGCAGATGTAACAACATTAAATACAAGTTCAGTCGAAAGTAGTTTTCAGTATTAAGTATAATACGTGAAGTCCACTTGTGTTCTTTGCATTGAGGTTCTACTGTACTTATATCTAGGACCTGCTCAGAACACTTTGAGTTATGGAAATAAGGCTCCTTGCACCCCTCCAACTAAGAATCATTTTTAAACTAATGTTTTAGTCTCTTGCCTACCATTACTGAAGTACCCAGTTTAATCCCAGATCCCTGTAGATTGTGATTCTCAAGGGTATTAGAGTGTGTGTGTGTGTGTGTGGCAAACACTGCTCTGTTTTCTTCAGGGTGTTCTGATTTCCTGCTACATGTTCATTCTGCCATTTTTCTATGTCCATCTCACACCCCATCCATTCTCACCTCATTTCACCTTCATCTGCTCTCAAGACCTCGTTGTTAAGAGCCGTCCGAATCTCTCAACTCTGCTTGGTAGTTCAGAAGTAAAGGGAATCCTAACAATCTTTAATGTAGTTCTATCTTGTGTTGTAGTTTGTTGTGATCATTTGTTTATCTTGTGTTGCAGCTTGTTGTGATCAGTTGTTAACATCAGAGCTGTATAAAGTGGTCCATATCACGCACCTCTGAAATGCAGTGTGATTGAGGTTTATGATACATATTGCAAGCACATTTAAGTAACACACTTAATTTAGCAAAATGTGAAATGCATAAACTATGATAGAAAATAAAATTTGATAATTAATACGGTTATACGTTAAAGGTTGTCAAAAAATTACAAATTTGGTGTGTTCTAGTATACTTATTTATACATGTGTTTGAAAAAAAGTTTACGATTTGCGTGTGTGCCGTAACTGGTGATATGTAAATTTCTCAGAAAAGTACTCAATTTTCGAAATATGTTTGGATAAAGTGAGAGCTATGGCTTGCTATATTATTAGAATATTATATGACACTCCCAATTACTTAAATCTCATAGACGAGTTAACTTCATAAATTTGTTTTGGCCAAACTGTGGTGTCAGTCTTCCAGAAACTTTGCTTGAGCAAAATAGAACAAATTTGTTTAGAATGGCAAGTAGCAGGTAATGACCCATGCTGTTGCAAAACTTTTTACCCCGCTCCCCCTTCCCTATTAAAACATTAACGGACCCTGCTCTTTTTGCTTCCCGCTTAAACAGCCCTCACAATCCCTGAGCAACTAGAGAACGATAGTTCAAAAGAACTGTTCTCGTGCATTACTAGTTCTCAGTGAACTAGTTCTTTCAAAAGAACTGTATTTCCCATCACTATTTAAAAGCATATTGATTTTGATACCAGAAGGGTAATGCAAGGTACCCCATATGTGCAAATTTTGTAACCTGTATGTCAACTGAAATACTGGAGACATTTTGTATTTATAGGTGGTAAAACTGCAGTAATTGTAGGAAGAATATTTATATTGGAAATTCTCATAATGGTAAATTTGTGCACCTTGGCGTGTGTATGTAGCTTCCAGACGGGATACTAGGCCGAGACAGTAATACGGGTGCAATAATAAGAAATAAATGTANGGCGTGTGTATGTAGCTTCCAGACGGGATACTAGGCCGAGACAGTAATACGGGTGCAATAATAAGAAATAAATGTAAAATTAGTATAGATTTTATGCAAAAACTNAGAAATAAATGTAAAATTAGTATAGATTTTATGCAAAAACTTTTTGTTACACAACAATTACATTTACTAACTTTCTGCTGCTCAGACTTGTAGAATTAAGGAAATCAAGAAAGTTAAAATCATAATGAGCTAGCTATGTGATAGGCTGCTTTCTTTCTAAGGAGACTGCTCCAGTTTGAGTTACTACATCTCTCACGTTATCCTGCTGTCTCTCTCTCTTGAAGGTCTAAGTGAGGAGGTTTATGTACTCAGAATCTCGGACGTTGGCCATGGCGTTGTCGAGGACAATCACAAAGCAGGCCCCACGTGCCTCGACTTCTGGAAAGTTCACAGGGTTACATCCGTGAAGGAAATTGCATCAGCTCCGGAGATGAACAGAACATTAGGTTGGGCTGTTCCTCAGGCAAAATTAGCAGATCTGCGTTTGTGAGTTAGAATGTGTTGGCTGAAATACTGTGAGGCACAACACATGTGTACTATCGTGATGTTTGTGTCAGTGCTGAATAGATGATTAAATCCAGCAATGTTTATTGACAGATATAAACTGACATTAGACAAGAATTTCGAATTTTCGTGTGTTTGTGATGGAGGCATTTTACCAAGCTGACCTGGTCACAGACTGGAAACAGCTAAGTATGACGATGTAGAGGCAGGGGCTTATTATTTTGACAAACAACAGTAATGAAGTTGTATGGTACATGAGCGCACTACAGTTGAATGGTGGTTGGGCGAGGCGGTTCTGATTTGTGCAGTACTGCTACAGGTGTAAGGTATGACTGTTGTTAGTAATGTTATTGTAATTGGTTGTGTTGGCGTGTCGTGTCCGAATAGCATGGAGATCCTGTCCCCGTGGCTGGCCGCTCTCCCGCAGCAGTTGTGCCGGCCGGAGGTTTCAAGCTCTTTCATGGACTCCCTTTCTCGTCTGGCTTGCCAGCACATCCCAGCGTTCTGGGAGGCCTTCGTCGCCGACCTACCGCAGTTCATAAGTGAGTTAAATGTAGTGTGTACTCATGTCTCCGATGTTAAAACCTGTGAAGGGAGGAGTATCACATTTAAAGGCGACTGGCTACGAAACTTGCAGCCACAGAATTATGGGAACTCAATGTTAAGGAAATTTCTTCTCAGTGTATTAATTTTTTAAGATAACCATTTTTAAAAAAGTGTTCTATGTGATATTTCTTAAGTAATACTAGCATTTTAAAAAATCATGTCAATTTTTTTTTCTAAAATTTAATGTTAAATTTTACACTTTACATAAAATTATGACTTAATAAAAAATTTTGTAAATTTCTTAACAAGGCAGTATACTGTGATAAAGTTGTGTTGAAATGTTTTCGTTTGAAACAGTTATCTTCAAAATTGATGCATTGAGAAGGGATTTCATTAACTTTGATTCCCCATTAAAAAAATACTGTGGCTGCAGGCTTGGTGAGCAGAGCCCTTAGTTTTATTTGCACCATTATTTAAAAATTAACTCCCATTGTACCTGTAAGCTGGCATGTCTATGTTGTGAAGGTACAGTTCGCTTGTTACACTTGCAGGTTTTTGGATCACGTAATGATGTGTGTTGGCAGCAGTGTCAGTGCTTTGGTTTATACTTTGAATGTCTCTGTAGTAGCCTGGCTATGGCTGCAAACAACTATACTTCGGTTTCATTGGCTCTTCTAGTTTGCACACTATAGTATACATTCAACTCTCATTTCTAAGACGCCGGAAATAGTGACCCCTTTCGAAGTAACACCCCTTTTTTGGGGAACCACGAAAAAATTTAATTACGTAAGATTTTTCCTGTAGCGACCCCTTCGAAATAACAACCCTTTTCCTGAGAGCCATGAAAGGTTGTAGAGTGGAGAGTTTACTGTATAATGCCGGTAGTTGAAAGTTCGGGGGATAAAGGATCAAACGTAGCATAATTGTTAGATGATAAGCGGGAGGATGTACAAGCCAACAAACAGGGTATTAAATATAGTCCCACAATTTCTCTGGTTTGACAGCAAATGCAACCAACCAAGTTTGTGCCCTACAGGAGTCTGATATCAGCTGTGCTTTGTAGTGCCACCTGGAGGCTAAGCTAGGTAAATAGGAAGGGGTCTTACGTGTCTTGAGCATTGGCAGGGTTTCCTTGCTACACCAGCAGGAAATGATGAAACCCAGAGTCATGCCAAGGGCAATTGCCGGAGGCGGAGGAATGCCTAACCAGGTAAAGACAAGCANTGCTGCGTGCACTGACGGCCACCTGCCTACGCCAGCCCGACGATGACAAGCTGTTCCTCCTGCTGTGCGAGCTCGTCGACCGCCACCGTCCCCACAGGTCTTGTTTTTAACCTTTTTCGTGTTTAAGGAAAATATTGTGGTAACTTGTTAATTTTACAATATATACCTCATGATGTCTTAAACTATTTGTTCATTAAAATCTCAGTATAGAGAGAGCGAATGAAGAGCTTTGTATGGTTTTTAACAGCGAGGTCTTGAGAGACGATGAGGGTGATGAGGTGAGTATGGAGCAGCACCAGAATGAAAGCACAGAGTAAATGGGAGATACCTGAGAAAACTTTCCAACCAGCGGAATCGTCCAGCATGATTCCCACGTGCGAAAATCCGGGAGTGACCCGGCCGGGGATCGAACCCGGTTTGCCGAGCAGGCTAACCGCTCAGCTACCACGGCCCTTCTTAGTATAAAATATTTCACTTAAAAGTACTTTCGCTTTAAAGTACATCTTTCAAATTCCCAGCAGATGTAACATCATTAAATACATGTTCAGTCTAAAGTAGTTTTCAGTATTAAGTATAATATGTGAAGTCCACTTGTGTTCTTTGCATTGAGGTTCTACTGTACTTATATCTAGGACCTGCTCAGAACACTTTGGGTTATGGAAATAATGCTCCTTGCACCCCTCCGACTAAGAATCATGTTTTAACTAATGCTTTAGTCTCTTGCCAACCATTACTGAAGTACCCAGTTTAATCCCAGATCCCTGTAGATTGTGATTCTCAAGGGTATTTCAGTGTATGTGTGTGTGTGGCAAACACTGCTCTGTTTTCTTCAGGGTGTTCTGATTTCCTGCTACATGTTCATTCTGCCATTTTTCTATGTCCATCTCACACCCCATCCATTCTCACCTCATTTCACCTTCATCTGCTCTCAAGACCTCGTTGTTAAGAGCCGTCCGAATCTCTCAACTCTGCTTGGTAGTTCAGAAGTAAAGGGAATCCTAACAATCTTTAATGTCGTTCTATCTTGTGTTGTAGTTTGTTGTGATCATTTGTTTATCCTGTGTTGCAGCTTGTTGTGATCAGTTGTTAACATCATAGCTGTATAAAGTGGCCCATATCACGCACCTCTGAAATGCAGTGTAATTGAGGTTTATGATACATATTGCAAGCACATTTAAGTAACACACTTAATTTAGCAAAATGTGAAATGCATAAACTATGATAGAAAATAAAATTTGATAATTAATACGGTTATACATTAAAGGTTGTCAAAAAATTACAAATTTGGTGTGTTCTAGTATACTTATTTATACATGTGTTTGAAAAAAAGTTTACGATTTGCGTGTGTGCCGTAACTGGTGATATGTAAATTTCTCAGAAAAGTACTCAATTTTCGAAATATGTTTGGATAAAGTGAGAGCTATGGCTTGCTATATTATTAGAATATTATATGACACTCCCAATTACTTAAATCTCATAGACGAGTTAACTTCATAAATTTGTTTTGGCCAAACTGTGGTGTCAGTCTTCCAGAAACTTTGCTTGAGCAAAATAGAACAAATTTGTTTAGAATGGCAAGTAGCAGGTAATGACTCATGCTGTTGCAAAACTTTTTACCCCGCTCCCCCTTCCCTATTAAAACATTAACGGACCCTGCTCTTTTTGCTTCCCGCTTAAACAGCCCTCACAATCCCTGAGCAACTAGAGAACGATAGTTCAAAAGAACTGTTCTCGTGCATTACTAGTTCTCAGTGAACTAGTTCTTTCAAAAGAACTGTATTTCCCATCACTATTTAAAAGCATATTGATTTTGATACCAGAAGGGTAATGCAAGGTACCCCATATGTGCAAATTTTGTAACCTGTATGTCAACTGAAATACTGGAGACATTTTGTATTTATAGGTGGTAAAACTGCAGTAATTGTAGGAAGAATATTTATATTGGAAATTCTCATAATGGTAAATTTGTGCACCTTAGCGTGTGTATGTAGCTTCCAGACGGGATACTAGGCCGAGACAGTAATACGGGTGCAATAATAAGAAATAAATGTAAAATTAGTATAGATTTTATGCAAAAACTTTTTGTTACACAACAATTACATTTACTAACTTTCTGCTGCTCAGACTTGTAGAATTAAGGAAATCAAGAAAGTTAAAATCATAATGAGCTAGCTATGTGATAGGCTGCTTTCTTTCTAAGGAGACTGCTCCAGTTTGAGTTACTACATCTCTCACGTTATCCTGCTGTCTCTCTCTCTTGAAGGTCTAAGTGAGGAGGTTTATGTACTCAGAATCTCGGACGTTGGCCATGGCTTTGTCGAGGACAATCACAAAGCAGGCCCCACGTGCCTCGACTTCTGGGAAGTTCACAGGGTTACATCCGTGAAGGAAATTGCATCAGCTCCGGAGATAAACAGAACATTAGGTTGGGCTGTTCCTCAGGCAAAATTAGCAGATCTGCGTTTGTGAGTTAGAATGTGTTGGCTGNGAACAGAACATTAGGTTGGGCTGTTCCTCAGGCAAAATTAGCAGATCTGCGTTTGTGAGTTAGAATGTGTTGGCTGAAATACTGTGAGGCACAACACATGTGTACTATCGTGATGTTTGTGTCAGTGCTGAATAGATGATTAAATCCAGCAATGTTTATTGACAGATATAAACTGACATTAGACAAGAATTTCGAATTTTCGTGTGTTTGTGATGGAGGCATTTTACCAAGCTGACCTGGTCACAGACTGGAAACAGCTAAGTATGACGATGTAGAGGCAGGGGCTTATTATTTTGACAAACAACAGTAATGAAGTTGTANAGACTGGAAACAGCTAAGTATGACGATGTAGAGGCAGGGGCTTATTATTTTGACAAACAACAGTAATGAAGTTGTAAGGTACATGAGCGCACTACAGTTGAATGGTGGTTGGGCGAGGCTGTTCTGATTTGTGCAGTACTGCTACAGGTGTAAGGTATGACTGTTGTGNGGTTCTGATTTGTGCAGTACTGCTACAGGTGTAAGGTATGACTGTTGTGAGTAATGTTATTGTAATTGGTTGTGTTGGCGTGTCGTGTCCGAATAGCATGGAGATCCTGTCCCCGTGGCTGGCCGCTCTCCCGCAGCAGTTGTGCCGGCCGGAGGTTTCAAGCTCTTTCATGGACTCCCTTTCTCGTCTGGCTTGCCAGCACATCCCAGCGTTCTGGGAGGCCTTTGTCGCCGACCTACCGCAGTTCATAAGTGAGTTAAATGCAGTGTGTACCCACGTCTCCGATGTTAAAACCTGTGAAGGGAGGAGTATCACATTTGAAGGCGACTGGCCACGAAACTTGCAGCCACAGAGTTATGGGAACTCAATGTTAAGGAAATTCCTTCTCATTTTTTAAGATAACCATTTTTAAAAAAAGTGTTCTATGTGACATTTCTTAAGGAATACTAGCATTTTAAAAAATCATGTCAATTTTTGTGTCTAATTTTTATTCTAAAATTTTATGTTAAATTTTACACTTTTACATAAAATTATGACTTAATAAAATTTTTTATAAATTTCTTAACAATGCAGAATACTCTGATAAAGTTGTGTTGAAATGTTTTCATTTGAAACAGTTATCTTCAAAATTGATGCATTGAGAAGGAATTTCATTAACTTTGATTCCCCATTAAAAAAATACTGTGGCTGCAGGCTTGGTGAGCAGAGCCTTTGGTTTTATTTGCACCATTATTTAAAAATTAACTCCCAGGGTACATGTAAGCTGGCATGTCTATGTTGTGAAGGTACAGTTCGCTTGTTACACTTGCAGGTTTTTGAATCACGTAATGATGTGTGTTGGCAGCAGTGTCAGTGCTTCGGTTTGTACTTTGAATGTCTCTGTAGTAGCCTGGCTATGGCTGCAAACAACTATACTTCGGTTTCATTGGCACTTCTTGTTTGCACATTACAGCATACATTCAACTCTCATTTCTAATATGCCGGAAATAGTGACCCCTCTCGAAGTAACACCCCTTTTTTGGGGAACCATGAAAAAACTTAATTAAGTAAGATTTTTCCTGTAGCGACCCCTTCGAAATAACAACCCTTTTCCTGAGAGTCATGAAATGTTGTAGAGTGGAGAGAGTTTACTGTATAATGCCGGCAGTTGAAAGTTCGGGTGACAAAGAATTGTTAGATGATAAGCGGGAGGATGTACAAGCCAACAAACAGGGTATTAAATATAGTCCCACAATTTCTCTGGTTTGACAGCAAATGCAACCACGTTTGTGCCCTACAGGAGTCTGATATCAGCTGCGCTTTGTAGTGCCACCTGGAGGCTAAGCTAGGTAAATAGGAAGGGGGTCTTACGTGTCTTGAGCATTGGCAGGGTTTCCTTCCTTGCTACACCAGCAGGAAATGATGAAACCCAGAGTCATGCCAAGGGCAATTGCCGGAGGCGGAGGAATGCCTAACCAGGTAAAGACAAGCACAGGTGGCTCAGCTCGTATACCATCGAAAGCGGATAGAGGTAGAGGTCGTAAAGGGGATAACTACTTTGTCTGTTGGTGCTTCGCCCAGGGTGAAGGACGGATTGTTTACATTATTTGTAATGAATTCTGTAATACCATATTTACTCAATTCAAAGGCACCTCACCATGGATTCGAAGCTGTGTCTAATTTTTTGTGGGAAAATCCTGGGGAAAAATTTATTAGTATGCATGAAGCTACAGTGTTGAAGCACCACTTCTGTAGAAAATTTAATTTCTAGGGGTGTGCAAAGATTATGTTTTTCATTTTGAATCAAAGTCGAAGAACACTTCAATTTTTTTAATTCTTAGAAAATTCTTTCAAAAAATATATAAAATGTATTATTGTTTCCAATTGAATACAAAAATATGCTGATGTGGTAACGAGTCACAAAAATTTGTAGAAGCCGAAACAAAATTTTTAGACTTTTTCCCCCAGGAAGGCCCTGATTCTTCATAACTGACCAAAAATTAATACAGTTATTACTATTATCAAAATACATATAACTTACTTCGTGGTATAGACAACACATACTTGCAATTTTATGCACATGCACATCTGTGCGCTTCTTTGCTCCAAGTGAATAAAATGTACACATTATTTGCAGGTTTCACATTCCGAGCACCTGGACAGTAAACCTTGTACTTGTACACCTCCTTGAGGAGGAGGAGTAAAAGGTGCTGAAGTTGTAAAATAAACTTGTATAGATGAGCGTAAGAGATTTTTAATTTTCAGTAAGTTTAATATGTATTTTGGATGTGGTAATTATGATTGACTGGGTCACGATTATTGAAAATTTGGTACAAACATTTAAATAGGTCATATATATAATGCAATTTTCGATTCTAAATAAACAATTCAAAACTATGGTACCTATATTAAAAATTTCTGATAAATATGTATTTAATAAATTTACACACACTGAGTTAAAACACTTAAAATCTAATTAATTATAGGAAATTTAATGAAAATATTTTTACAAATTACCTCTTAGGTAATTGGGTGGCGTCTTTTACTCCCCATACACATGCCAGCATATCGTGTTACCTAGTTACACCCTCTACACACTTAGGTGCTGAAGTTGCAGAGATTACATCTGATGTGAACAAATGGTGCGTCCGCGCTGGAAGATGTTTGTTTGATAGTAATATGTAGAATAGTGTGCTGTGCTAATAGCAAGTGCTTTTGAATTCTCAAAGGTATCAATTTTAAGTTTTGTACGATTATATTCCAGCAGTTTACATTAGTTGCAATGGAAAATAAATATAGTGCATTGCATTCCATCTGGAACAACTGCAGTATTTTTGCTGGAACCATAACGTTAGTGCCATCTGGATAGTATGTTTTTTTGATTCTTTCACGTTTAACAACAAAAACATTAACCACTGCTTTTGTTGTGTTTAGCCTTATCCAGTCACGTTTTACGTTATTAATGAGTGTGTGTTACAGTTGGCATAAACTCGCGACTATTTTTCGGAATAGTGGATATGATTCGTTCTTCCCGTAACAGGGAGCCATATTTCGTAGGTACAGTATATTTAAATGTGCTCGCCTTGCTTTCGAAGCTGGCGATAACAAAGTATGACTCGTACTTAGCCGTCACAAGATAATATGTAGCACAGCTGCTCATTCCACCCAGCGTTGGTGCGTACTCTGTTCTGTAGCTTTAGTTCCACGACAAGATTTGAATGTTTCTTATCTTTTTTCACTTGTCTGCGTGTAAAGTTTTCTCTGGATTTATGGTGCTAAGTAAACATTGTGCTATCACCAGAAGTTACAAAACTGAAGTGGTTTACAAACAATGTTGAGCTATAATCGTTAGTAAAAAAATTAACAGTTTGACAGCGAGGGGGTGTGATGTCTGTGAACGTACATTGTGATGGAAATGCAAGAAAGGAGAGAGCAGCATTGTACGTACGTCAAAGGCAATATTTGTGTCACAAAAAAAGTCAGGAAACAATTTGTGGTTTTGGATGACTTCACCAAAGAATATTTTCTGAGAACTGTGTTAGAATTTTACGATAAGGGGGAAAATTCCGACAACAAAACAAATTACGGCAGCTATGCATGACGGTTTCAACAGGTTACATTGCAAAATTGTTAAGAAATTGAATGACTGGAGGAAGTTTGTAATGGAAAGGAATGACATAATATGCACGAACAGCAAAGAGGAACTTGTGCTGCCATTATAAGCTACATCAACAAAGTTGAATTATTTTTTCTGTGCAACACGCAACTGTAAGTAAATGACAGTTATTACATTTATGTTTGATATATGTTGCTAATCTGTTAATTTAAGTATCAGATTATTTTTACTACAAACAAAATTTTAGTAGGTGTTCGTCTGCTGAAAGAGTTTTCTAATAGATATAAACTCCCAAGTGAATCACATATATGGTTTATCGATTTCTCTTTCTACTATTTTTAAATGTTTCGTTATGCGTACAATTGTAATTTATATTACAAAATTCAGATTTCATGACACATGTACAATGACGCGATGGATGCTCGATAGATGTGGCAACAGGGCTTGGTAACACTCACCAATAGGGTGAGACTGAGCGGCCAAGAAGTTCTGTGCCAGTTATAGATGGCTGCACTGTTGCTCCAATGTGCAGTCACTGCGTTTCCCACTAGATGGCTGGGCTGTTCCTTAAAGGTAAAGATACTGTGCATTGTCCTAGATCCTGCTCTTGCAAACACACATCTGCCCGATCGACTGCCACTGAATTTTATGTTGTTTTGTGGAGGATGCGTTTCACATTATGGAGAATGTATGCAATATGTTTTGTTGCAGAATCACCGCGAAGGACTTTATTCCATGTCCTGCATACAATTCCGTCAGTAGAACAAGCAACATTTATGAAAAATTAGTACGTTCACCTTCATTAATGTACGTACATTCATATAGTCCATCTCATATTAGAAGGCCACATTGTGACAGTAAGTGAGTGGCACTTGACGTATATGAAAACAAACAAAGTGCCATTTACAAAATCCTGTATCAACTGATGCATGAACGAACAGAAATTAATATTACCTTGGCTATTCTGAGAGCAGTGCCGACGCGCATCAGACAAGCAGAAAATACGCAGATAAGAAAGAGTTTGTAGATTAATTAATACATTTTATTATACATGGTCATAAAACAGCAGTTTTTAGTTTTAGAAACTAAACTTTGTGATAAAATAGTAATGTATGGGTGTTCAAAATGAAATGCACAATAAAACAACCAGTATAGAAATAAAACGTAACCTCGAAACCTTTTTCACGTCGTATCCTGCCCTCTCCAACCCCGCTTTCCTTACGTGCTTGATATTAATTCCAAAAGCATACAGAAATATTGTATAATATTGTTGAATTATTTTCTCTAATAATTTGACGAAATATATTTGAAATACGTTTCATTCCCAGCCAGTAATAGAACAACAGTCTACTTTACAAAGACGCTATCTATTGTCGAAAAACCTGTTGTGTGCGCCATCTATTGGTTCTTTTGTGAAGTATACGCCATATTGTTCTCCGAAAACCCATTTCCTTGTTTCCGAAGAAGTGGGACACCGCACTCTCGCCGCACCAGCACGCTATACCTGTAATGTGTGTTGCACTCACGTCTTCCCGCTGCCCCCTTCTACACGTTCCTGCCCTTCCAGTTACATTATGTTTACGAACGACCCTATAAATGCCCTCCAAACTCAGTTTCGAAGCCTCTCTCGCTGCTTGCCACGCCACCCAAGTAGTTCGCCAATTGCCGCACGAAGCAGCACCTCCTGAACAACTTCATTGCCATGTGGCTGATCAGCTGATGGCGGAAGGATACGTACTCAGATGTAAACAGTGGTGCTACTTTCGCCAAGCTGTCAAAAAGTGGCCTTCTTATATGATATATACTATACTATGAATGGCACCGCCATAACTAAAAATAGTGATTCATGCAAATAGTACAGTTCTGCTTAAAAAATATTGTTCAGATAAAAAAATGTAGGGTAATTGATTCTAAAGTGCACCCTTGTTTTCAAAAATGTTTTAGAAATAATATGTTGGGCCTAGAATTAAATAAATATAGTAATTTTTAGTGCTTTCTTGCAGTGTTGAGGAGACAGGATAAATTCATTTTTTCCACCCCTTTTTTTGACAGGGTTGCTGTATGGGAAAAGGGAGGCATTTGTGCAGGTACATGTGTACATGCATGTGCTGCATGTATGTAGTGGCTCTTTTTGAAGGAAGGGAGGTAGGAGGCCTGCATTCCCCAACCCCCATAATCTGGATTCACTTTAGGCTGGAGGCATGGCAGGCAGGTGCTGCATTTGCACCATGGAGTGTTTGTGTTTCTCTTTCTCCTCTTCAGTTTTCCTGATTCTAGGATTGGGACGCTCAGTGGAGGGGATTTACAAAATATATGGTTTAGTCGAGTAGCATGGACAGATAACTAGGGCCCCACTTTTATGGTAAATAAAATAAGCTGATTTTGTCATTAAAATTTCACCATTTTGTCAAATAAATGCACGTGTTGTTATTGGAACATGAATCACGTGTTTTTCTAACAAATTCAATCAAATCTATATAGAATTAGCTCTTAATTAATTTTAATCAGTACATATTTCATTAAAAACTTTGAAAATATTTTGTAATAAAAATGAAAGGATAACATAAAGGGAGCACACTTGTCACGTAAGCCTAATGCACATTGTCAGTCAACTGTTAATTTTGTGTGATCAGCGATCAGCATTGTACTTTGTCAAGGCATTTAATACTCCCCAAGAACACTGGTACATGTCCCCCTCAGTTTTTTCTCACAATGCAGTTTCCCTCCACCCATGTACAGTAGAACAATTTCTATTACACAAAAATTTTTTGGTCCCATTTATTGTTTTTACATTATAAATTTCCTTTTTTTTTTTTGTACAATTTCTTGCAATTTGCAACACTTTTTTTCTGCTCCCTTGTAAAGTGTAAAAACTGTGTTTCACTGCAGTGCAATGTGTTTATTAATAAATTATAGAGAAAATATTAATAACATTTAGGTAAAATTAAAATAACCGCAAACACTACCAAAAAGCCTGTTCACTGTTAAATGTTACTCCAATGCAAATTCACAACCTAACTACAAAAAACGAGCAAATATTTTATTATAGATAAAAACAAAATTTCCTTTACACAATACAAATGTTTCCGCAAGGTTAATTTTCTACAGGGAAGTAGTAGAAACTTCTGTTTTACACAAATTTGCTTTCAATGCAGCTGTCCTTTTTATCACGTCATCGTGCATATGGCATGGCAGTGTTTATACAAGTCTCTTTTTTGCACCCACCTGATGTTTACGTCACAGTATTTGCACTCTGTTCAGGTTATCAAACATGTACAAGCTATCACTTTCCAACTCCCAGGAACAATTAAAAACAGTTACTATTTTTGGGATTTGTAACCGATTTTGCAACATACACCGCAGGCAAATTTGCTATTGTCATGTAGTTTGAATCTAACCACAAAGCACGAAAGACAAGTAAAGTCGGATGTGTTTACAAATACTGGACAAATGTTTAGTGTGTCATTATTACATTCTTCTAAAAAAGTATTTATCTGTTTTATATCTACTGATGTGCCACGGGCATCGTCGTAAACCACTCTAGCCTCGCCACAGTTGTGGCCCCCTCCAAGAAGAGGATTGAAATCTGCGCCAATTTGAGAAAGGGTTGCACGTNTCTAGCCTCGCCACAGTTGTGGCCCCCTCCAAGAAGAGGATTGAAATCTGCGCCAATTTGAGAAAGGGTTGCACGTCTGTCACGTTAAATGATTCTCGTTTGTCCCGTTCGTTCACAATCTTTTTCCGGCCGCAGCGATGTCGAAGATTTGATGTTTTACCGGATTCCCGATATTTACGGTACACTCGTGTGTTTTATAAATGAGAATAAAAACTATTGCCTTTTATTAAAAATTTCATAAATTTTTTCAATTTTGTTTTAGTTTGTACTCATATTTATGGTAGTTTCCTGCAACTAAAACTTGTCTAAAATTGATTAGTTTTAAAATTAACCTTTAAAAGATCTGTTCTTATAAAATTTGCAGAATGTCATGCAGGCAGTAAAATAGAATAAATAGTGCAGTTTCTTNTCTAGCCTCGCCACAGTTGTGGCCCCCTCCAAGAAGAGGATTGAAATCTGCGCCAATTTGAGAAAGGGTTGCACGTTTGTCACGTTAAATGATTCTCGGTTGTCCCGTTCGTTCACAATCTTTTTCCGGCCGCAGCGATGTCGAAGATTTGATGTTTTACCGGATTCCCGATATTTACGGTACACTCGTGTGTTTTATAAATGAGAATAAAAACTATTGCCTTTTATTAAAAATTCCATAAATTTTTTCAATTTTGTTTTAGTTTGTACTCATATTTATGGTAGTTTCCTGCAACTAAAACTTGTCTAAAATTGATTAGTTTTAAAATTAACTTTTAAAAGATCTGTTCTTATAAAATTTGCAGAATGTCATGCAGGCAGTAAAATAGAATAAATAGTGCAGTTTCTTAAGATAATATATTAATAAAAGTACAAACAGAGCGAATTGGTATGATAAATGCTCTTCACTGTAAAGAGGGCACTTTTTAAAGCACTGCTAAGTTTATACTTCCAGTCTGTTGATTGCGTATATTTCCGCATATCAAAATAAACTCTGCCATGCAATGCAGAGCTGGTGCCCTCCTTGCTCACACTAAAATGTAAGGGAGGGTGTTAAGGCTCTGAAGGTTGTCTCCTATCCTTTTCCCTGCAATGTACCCAGCAGAACGCCAGCCTGGGTGGACGTCTCACTTGTAATCTGGAGAGACGTGAAGGTTGAAGCGGGGATAAACCCTGCTTCCTTGTGAACGTTAGCAGTAGCCGGCTTAGTGCTTATAGCAAAATGTGTGATCTTTTGTGTCAGGGAATCTTGGCACAGTGAAGGTGCGTNTAAATGCTCTTCACTGTAAAGAGGGCACTTTTTAAAGCACTGCTAAGTTTATACTTCCAGTCTGTTGATTGCGTATCTTTCCGCATACATATCAAAATAAACTCTGCCATGCAATGCAAAGCTGGTGCCCTCCTTGCTCACACTAAAATGTAAGGGAGGGTGTTGAGGCTCTGAAGGTTGTCTCCTATCCTTTTCCCTGCAATATACCCAACACAATGCCAGCCTGGGTGGACGTCTCACTTGTAATCTGGAGAGACGTGAAGGTTGAAGCAGGGATAAACCCTGCTTCCTTGTGAACGTTAACAGTAGCCGGCTTAGTGCTTATAGCAAAATGTGTGATCTTTTGTGTCAGGGAATCTTGGCACAGTGAAGGTGCGTNACAGTAGCCGGCTTAGTGCTTATAGCAAAATGTGTGATCTTTTGTGTCAGGGAATCTTGGCACAGTGAAGGTGCGTGGGGATGAGGTGGATGGGCGGTTACGGCTGGCTGGCCTGCTGTACTGGGTGCCTCGCTGGAATGACAAGCAGGTGGCGCTCCTGCAGAGTGAGTCGGAGAAGTGGGACCCTGCCCTGGCCCGCTACGTCCATCAGCTCGTCGTCCGCTAGCTCTGTATCCTGTGACGTTCTACAGTAAATCCCATTTCTAGCAATTCTTTTGGTTTTTTCTGCATGTGCTTCTGTAAGGTTGTGCGAATGGGGCTCCCCCCCCCTCCCCCCATGAAATGAAAATAAAAAAATATGTTGTTGCATTTTGAGAAACTGAAACTAAAATGAAAAATTATTTTATGGAAGCACAGCTTAAATAAACGTTTAATGTTCTATCACGTTTTCAATTATATATTTTCAATCACATAATCAGCCAAATTCTTCTTGAAATATGAAATCAACCTGCTTAGTCGTACTATGTAACAATACTGTACTTCAAAATATTTTTCCTTTAAGTACAGTCGAAAAATAAGTAACTTAAGTGGATTGCATCAAAAATTTATTTATTTTGCTGTAATTAAAATCCTTGAAAAA